>JAQGCH010002820.1:0-11828 GCA_034699485.1 Nanhermannia elegantula
GATCTTAATAACGACAGAATTATAAGTGAACTAATGTTTGTGCCATTAGGTTATAGTCAGCATAACTCTAAACTAAAAACTATTTATTTAAATACTGCTGACTCTGATTGGGATAATTCTGACGGCAGAGAGGAATTCCTCAAATGTCCGGTTAATTCTTGTGAATTTGTTAATACAGTAATACCTCGATATAGTGAATCGTTGGGGACCAACATTTTATATTCACTATAAAGAAGTAACTTTAGCATTAGATTTATAATAAGGGACCTAAAACTTGCGTTCACTATAAAGAGCATTAACTATATGGAAGTTCACTATATCGAGGTATCACTGTATGCCCTAATTTCAGACATTACTTCAATTGTGTAAATACGTGTATAATCATTGTATAGATTAGAAAGAGTTTATAAACTCAAGAAATGCAAAAATTATTTGTCAACTTCTATGAACTCTAATAAGTGGTGACAAACATATAACTAACTTATAATATAAAACAGATTAAAAATCATTTGATTTAAATGTAAACTTTTGCTAACATTATCCCATTTTAGGACTATTTTGTGAATTTAGAAAAAAATTTGAAACGACCACCAAATCAAATATGACTATTATTTGCAATCGAGAGTCCATTAAACACAGATTCGTTTGCTTTAGCCAACAGTCACATAAACTGGTCCGCAACCTATAGACCAGACATGGGGAAGGGGTGTGTGTGGTAGGGATGTACCCCCCCCCCCCCCCAAGATCCGACATCTGGTCTTTCATGACTCTGTCCTTTGTGTCGATTTTGAAAAAACTTTTTCTTCCTGTCATTAAAATCAAAATCAAACATTGTATTCAATAAATTTATAATAAAATAATAAATATGTAAAACCTATGAAAATAAGTTATTTTCATCTATTCAAACACTGAGAAAAGAAATATAAATTGAAAACATTAACATTTCATTGTATTAACCATTCCTTTAAAAGGCTTAAAACTTATTTACTTACATAAGACTTCAAATAAATAAATAAAAGATTATATTAAAGTCTTTATCAATAATAAGACAATAAAAGTTCAATAATTGCTAAATTATTTTCCGGAACCGGTCTTATTCTCGATTCCTAAAAAATTGTTTACAGAATATAAAGCACTTATTCTAAAGCAACTAATGTTTACTTTTATACCATTAGCTGATAATTAGTTTTTTAAGGGTTTATTGAAAGAAATACAAAAAGTTAATTAAATAAATAAAAAACAGCTATTATTATGTTATAAATGAAAACAAATTCTATTAAAACATTCTCAATGATTAATAGCAGTGTTTTGTTACAAGTTTTGTAAAACACTTATAAATAATATAATTCTATACAATATATTAAATAGAAAAAAATTAATTTATATTTGTTTACAATAAAATACTAAGCCATTGAAAACTTTTACATTTTATTCTATTACAAGTTATTCTATTAAATTAATTGTTTAATACAGAGGTTCTGCTTATCAAAAATCATATAAAGTGTAAAAACAAGTATTAAATGATTTGTAATATCGAAATAGTTGTCACGAAAATTGCAAAATTTATTTTGTATATCTATAACGCATATCATATAACTTAAGAAATGGAAAGTTTCATGAAAACTAATAATAATAACTCATTGTTAATAACATTAATTCTATGGTATTATCGCTTATTTGGCATAACATTTGGTGGTTTGGTATTAAATTTGAGACAAGAACTAGTTATTAATATATATTTGAAAATATTTGGTTTGATAACTACTTTATTTGTTCAAATATTAAACACAGTTCACACAGTTTTGATGATTAAAAATAGTTATTCACATTTGTCTCAATTATACAATTCTACTGCAATAACAATATACTATTTAATTATGATTAAGATAATGGTCTCTAAAATCTATTGCACTTTCCATTTCTATTATTATCAGTTCAAAGCTTCAAAACTATTCACTGTTTTGCAAACATATCCCATAAATCGTATCAGAAATAAGATTATTATTTACACATCATTTGTAATCGCAATAACCTTTCAATTATTAATTACTTACTTTTGTTTAACATCTACCCAAATATTGTACAGTCAGATAAATTTGATTTCGATATCGGTTTTCCTTTATTTTTATTATCTATCAATTATTGAATCAGCAATTTCTATAACTTGGGGTAAAAATAGTATTAAATTGAAAAAATATATTTTCGCTTAATATAGTTTTTATTTAAATTGTATGCTCAATAAAGATTAGCAGAATATTTAAATTTTAAACATATACAGTAGTACCCCGTTATAGTGAACCCCTCTATAGTGAATCCTCGATATAGTGAATGAAAATTTTGGTCAATTTTGGTTAACATTAGATTCAACTAATGTTAAAAATGCCCCTTTATAGTGAACCCCCGTTATAGTGAATGCTAGTGTCCAGTCCCCAGCGATTCACTATAACGGGGCACTACTATATTTGCATTGTTTTAAATTTAAATCAATTTCGATCAATGTTTTACATCTAATTTAATGTTTTATTTGCAGCAATTTCTTTGTCAATAACAGAACATTTGCAACAATTGGTTATAGAAATGAAAACAATAAACAAAATGTCAAATGAATTTCGAAATTTAAACTCAATTCATAACATAAGAAAATCATATCTAAAGTCCAGAAATACTATCAGAGAATTGGATGAGTGTTTAAATTGGATCAATTTGTTTGATTCAATTTACACTATAATGAGTCTAATGATTGAAATCTATGGGTATTTTGTTGACACCGACACTCTCTCTAAAGTATTTCGTAATTATTTTCTTTTGCATACGTTGTTGAATGTCATCAAATTGATTTTCAATTGTTTAATACATGGTATGGTTTATGAGGAGAGCACACGTTTGCGCCAATGTTTAGATGAATTAGACTTAAGTAATAAAAGTTTGGATCAAAACAGTTTCAAAGAAGCGCTTTATTTCAAAACTAATACTTTGAAATCAATGTTTGGATTCACTGTATTTGGAATACCTTTTAATAAGAAAACTCTGCTATCGGTTCGTATTATTACTCTTTATACATAACAATCAATTAAATCTGATCACTCACTAAATTTGTTTTATGTTTTTCTTATTACAGATTTTTCTCTTTATATTAAATTATTCAATAATTTTGACACAATTTGCAAAAATTTGAAATCAAATATATATATATATATATATATTATTTATGTTAAAATAGAATTTCATTAATATATTTCTGAATAGATTATAACTGAAAAACATATAGTAATAGCTCTACATCTTGAATACCCATATTGTAAATACACTTAACACTCAAAATACAATGTCGGTCTCTAGCGATTCACTATATCGAGGAATTATTGTACAATATTTTATATTTTGTATTTATATTTTATTCTGTATTCATTTAAATTCTTCATTCAATATTCTTCAGTGCAAATGTAATAGCAATTAGTTTTACTCAATAACTTCTTAATTTCTTGATAAAAATAAAAAAATCAATCCCTAATAGGGTTACAGGTCAAACTAATTTCAAAACTGGACAACTTAAAAATCAAAGGGGGGAGGGACCAAGGAATAATTTTTTATAAAATTTTATTTTCAGAAAAACACAGGGAAGGGGGGACCAAGCACTGAATTTTTTAAAAATAACCCAAAAACTGGACAATCCAGGCTCAATTTCGCAATAATTTCGCAAAACTTTATCATTATTAATAAATAGGCCAAACATCTGTTTATTCCCAATAATCATCCGATCCTAATAATAAATTGTTTCAGTTAAATGACTAATTATTTTTAAGTTTTCAATTTTTGTTACTTCATACTAAAGCTGCGGATAATTTAGTTTATAAAAAAAATTTTTTATATATAATAATTTTTGGAATAAATAATAATTTGAATAAGCGTTTAAAGAGACGAATAAAATTAGTGCATTACTTTTACTGGGGTTCATCTGTAATGTGATAATTAACTACACATACATTAACTTTTTAGTATATAATTGATGAAAAACAGCATACTTTTAATTGAAGTTTTATAAAAAGTATATTCAGGTATATAAACAATGACTATCTATAGACTTTTGTCATTAGCTTTAATAATAAGCACTGCTTTTGCCCACGAGTTTTCCCTTCAAAACAAATGCACGTTCACTGTATGGCCCGCTGTTTTAGGCAAAGAGATCCCCGAAAAGTTTGTTTTGGCGCCGGGAGCGACACATAACTTCACAGTACACGACCACTGGAGCGGACGTTTATGGGGTAGAACTGGATGTGACGCAGAAGTAAAAAAATGCACCACTGGTTTGGGTGCCATTCCCTCAACTTTGGCCGAATTCACATTCGACGGCGACCGCGGACTAGACTTTTATGACGTCAGTCTGGTCGACGGTTATAATCTACCGCTGAGGATAATACCGGTCGCGGGAACTTTTAAGGACGGGACTGGAAAATACTATTGCAAGGAAGCGGGTTGTAATGCAGACCTCAACGATCACTGTCCTGATGAGCTGGCAATTAAAGTTGAGGGCAAAACGGTTGTGTGTAGGAGTGCGTGCGCGACATTCAAAACGGATGAGTATTGTTGCGGAGGCGCTCACAATAAGCCACAAACATGCAAAAGCACTGACTGGCCGAAGAACTATCCGGCGATATTCAAAACTGCGTGTCCGGATGCATATAGTTATACGATGACGCATACGATGACGCTTCAAGTACTTTTACATGTCATGGAAATCCTACCACTAGTTATATAATTGTTTTCTGTCCACACAACTAGTCAGTAGACAGTCATGTATTAAAATTGAAAAATTTTAATAAATATTATTTTATTTTATTTAAATCATAAGTAGTTAAGATTTATTTCTCTTTATAAAAAGTTGAGAATAAGATGACGTTACTATAACTCATTTAAAAGCAAAACATAAAACTAATTAGGGTGGCCAGACGTCAAGTTTTTGGGCTATTTTTAAAAAATTTAGTTGTTTTTCCCCCCTTTGATTTTTTAAGTTGTCACTACTTATAACTTATATCCACTTTTTGAGTTCCAGCCTTAAAATTGTAACTTTGCGTAGTGTTGTAAAAAGAAAATTTCTCTTCAAAAAATGAGAAATTTTTTATTTAATAAGTTCTATACTAATAAATTTTATCTGCTTAGAAACTAAGCACTAGGGGATAGGATAAGAATACTTTATCATCTTTGTTCGTTCAATTTATTGTGTACTCAAACTATTTTTTACTATTAAATATGTCTCTTATTATTACCGGTTGTCAAGTAATTGTTGATTTTGTTTTTCATTTAATTGTTATATAAATTCATTTATTTTGTTACCAATATATTAAAAATATTAAATAATAATTATTATTATAAAATTAAATTTTACGAGTATTTAACTAATAGTTTATTTGTGTGTTGTATGCATTTTTTGAAAGCATGTCTTTAAGTAAAGAAATGAGTGAAGACTTGAATCAATATATGAGTCAAACCAGAAATTTAAGAAGTGATGGAAAGTATAGTTCAGACTCTTTTGAGAGATTTGGTGACCATTTATGTGAAGTATTATAAAGTTATTTATCAGTTAAACAAAATAAACTCTTTGAATATGTTTCTAAACAATGGCAACGATTAGTATTTAATAATCAGAAAAAACTGATTATAATAGAGAAATAATGTAGAAGTGATAGCATTGACATAATCTTTATATCTTTTGAGAACAGGAATAATAATGTGTTCAACAGTTTGTTTAAAAAGTTTAAATTCATTAATGATTTAGTTATTGATTTTTATATCAATGATGAAGTTTTACAGATAATAACTAATAATTTCATTCATTTGAAAAAATTTGCATTCAATGGAGATTTTAGTGATGAGTTATTAACAGAATTTGATTCACTTTTTATAAGTTAAATAATAAGCAAATAAACACAATTTTATGCTTAACTCCAAATTTAAGATCTTTTATAATTACTAAAGAAAATATTAATTTTTTAAAAGTAATTACTGAACAATTTTTACCAAAATTGGAAGAATTTAATGATTTAAATGCTTGGAATTTAAAAGATTTCATTATATTCACAAATAAATACTGCAAACAATTGAAGAAAATAAGTTTTAACTTAATTTCTAATAATAAATCAATTAATGAATTATTAACACTACAGTAGTACCCCGTTATAGTGAATCGCTTGGGACCGCTAACTTTAATTCACTATAAGGGGGTTTCACTATAAAGGGGTATTTTTAACATTAGTTGAATCCAATGTTAACCAAAATTAACCAAAATTTTCATTCACTATAACGAATATGTCTGAGTTATAAAGTATGACATCTGAATAAAATATAATGCAATGCAATTTGATTGTTTGTTTATTCCACACGTTCAGTCTCTCACTTTTAATTTTTGGTATTCGTTAATTTTATGATAAGCTCAGAAACGCAGCTCAAGGGGTTTTGAATACAAGCTCAGCTCACCTCAGACGAGTTTCGAGCTGCTAACCTTCAAGCTCAGGGTTTTGACCAAATGCCCATCACTGGTTATCAAACCCTTATGAATAGGGTAACCAGCCGTCCAGATTTTGAGCTATTTTTAAAAAATACAGTGCTTGGTCTCCCCTTTAAGTTTTCCTCATAATTAGAATTTAAGAAAAATTATCCTTTGGTCCCCCCTTTGAATTTTTAAGCTGTCCAGTTTTGGACTCAATTAGACTTAGTCACCCTACTTCTGAATCCGCATCTTTTCCTGGATTTTGCATACTGCGAAGCTTTAACTTTAACTGCATTGTACTTTTTGACTTTTTTGGTTTACTTGCAATCCAGCTCTGAGTTGGAAATATAAACGAACCATAAAAATAAGACATTTGAGACATTCGTTTGGTATAGAAGTAATGAAATTATCGTTAATAGCGATGATTTAAAGAACATTCATTTTATAAATACTGTATTTACTTCCTGTAAAGGTCTTTTTGAAAAACTAATAATTAATTAAAAACTTTTTCCAATATAAATTTTAAGAGTCTCGATTGCCTTCGATCGTATACACCTCTAATATAAAGCTCTAATAACGATATACAGTTGATTGCACTCATATTTATTACAAAGCTTTTAATGTATCAAAATATTAAACAATTAGTTTTAATAATATTTGATTTAGTTTGGAAAATAAGTTTACAGATTAAGTGAAAAACAAGCAAACAAAGTAATAAAGCAAACAAGCAAACAAGCTAACAAGCTAACATCAACAAAGTAATAAAATTTCATATACAGGTGTTATTTATTATAGTTTTTATTAGAGCCGTTGTAATACATAATAAACATTTAATTTATATTAAAATACATTTACACTATAATTAATTTAAAAAAGCTATAAAATAATTAAATATTTAATCAATATAATGGTCAACGGAAGTACCAGTACGGACTTCTGTAGGTAACAAATCCATTGCTCCGCCACATTAACTATAACGCCCAATACTCGCGCTCTCCCTTATTTTGAGTTTTTTTTATTAACAATATAAGAATAAATTATATATTATATGTCTTTATAATAAAGATTTTATAGATTGTCTAAACACAGTTAGAAAACAAGCCACGTCTTTCTATTTCAGGTAGCTTCATCACATTTATATAGGGTGACCAGGTCCAATTGAATTCAAAACTGGACATTAGCTGGACAACTTACAAAATTAAAGGGGGGACCAAAGGGTAATTTTTAATATATTTTTATTTTTAAGAAAAACACAAAGGGGGGACTAAGAACTTGATTTTTTAAAAAATAATTCAAAAACTGGACGTCTGACCATCCTACTTTTATAAGTTATCAGTGCTAAGTTATTAATGAAGATTTTTGTAAAATATTGTTACTGCATGAGTTAAAATAATTTAATAATAAATTAAAATATTTTTTTGCCTGTAATTAATGGGCAATACCAGTACAGTATATCAATATTTAGTTTATTGTAAAAAACTAGCCTCTTTCCGGTTCTTTGCAACTATTTATGTGTTATATTGACTGTCCCATAGATATTGTACTCACATTGTCTTATATTCTTTTTTATCTAACAGTTTAACCTTTAAAAAAACAGTAAACTTAAAAAGCATTATTATATCCTTTACAGTGCATTTAAGTTATTTAAGTTTTTTAATTTTTAAAAACAAAAAATCTCAATCATATAGTTGTAAAAGTTTTAATTACATGATTGCGGACAACATAACGCACACAAACACCCACACATATATATATACACACACACACACACTGACATTTTTTTATATACATGAATGCGAATGAAGAAGAGGAGCCTTTGCTTTAAAGTATTAGAACATATAAGGCTTAACTTAGTATTCATAAAGTACTGAGTTAGGCCTTATATGCATTTACACTTTAAAGCAGAGGCTCCTCTTCTTCATTCGCGTTCACATGTAGATGATTTATATTGAATTTCTATGTTGAGATTAGCAAGAGCTTAGAGTTTGAATTGAAAATAAATGTAACTTTATATTATCTCTCTTAATCTTATTTACTTCAATTGTTATTTAAACTTTTATATATATAACCTTTGAATCCTATTTTATTCCATTTATTCAAAACAAATAAACATATTGACATGTATAATATGTGACATGTAGCATATGTGTAGCACATGTAGCATATGCAGCATGCAAAATGTTTACTGAGTTCGTGCAATATTTATTAAAAATCAAATAACAAGAGAAAAATTATTTTAATTACTATTTGACCAATAAATTGGCGGCACATTCAATAAAGATAAAGGAGATGCACACCATTGGCTTTATTATAGAAATAAAAAACAATATAAATAAGTCTCACTTAATCAAAACAATTGAATGCTCTAAAAAGTTTAATTTGTACTGAGAATAAAATAAATATAAAGAAATGTTATTCAAGTTTATAATTTCATTGTCTTTATTTAATTGCATTGTTTGCAAAACTATTGAATTTTCAGATTTAGAAAAGTCGGAAAATCTGGCAATAAATAAGTCAATTGAGACAGAATACGAAACGATCGATAAAACTTCATTTGAAAAAATCGACGCAAAACTTGTTCATAAAGTAAATTCGTCAGAACATGGCTCCAAAATAACTGATACGTATTTGTCATATGGAACTTATTATTACATAAGAGATATATCTGGAACTTACTTGCGATGGGACGGCAGAAGCAATGTGTCCTCTAACCCAAAAAGATATGGTCTGACCGCTGACGTCCCTAATAATTCAGTTGACTCTTATTGGTATATATTTGTTCTCGAGCCTTATGGCGATTATAGCGCATTAAAGAATGTCCAAACTGGTAAATACATAACTAATGACTGGCCCTCTTATTTTTATTTAATGGATGAATATAGTGTTGCGTATCCGCACTATTTAAGAATAATTTCTCGAAGCCCTACAACTGTGTTGATACAGTCTGGTTATGCTTCTTATCCGTATTTTTTATCTTATTTGAGTTATTATAACAGCGTTAATAAAATTTATTATTTGGCTGCTATTAGTAGCATTAGCGACAGTTCTGTTGGCTATTTTGAGTTTATACCTGTTTTTTAAATAATTTTATGCTAATTTTGTGTTATTATTTTATTTAAAGTAAATTTAAAGTGTCTCATCAATTAAATAACTTTATGTAACCAAAAATAAAGTTGTAATAATGTTTTATTCTGTATTTTTTTCAAAAAGTTGTTATTTTAAAAAAACTGTTTTTAACTTTATAAAAAAGTTTACCCTAATTTCCCCAGTATAAGTCGCGACTTATATGAAGAAAAATGTTAAAATAAAAAAAAATAATGACTGGGACTTATACGAAGGGTTATTTTCAGTGGGGTTATTGGGGTTATTTATAAAATTGTGGTTATTTTCAGTGGTGCGACTTATACGGGGAAATTAGGGTAATTTAATTTTTTTTAAATAAATAAAATTCAAAAATTTCAAAAATATTTAAGAAAGAGTAATAATTTATTATGCAGTCATCCCAACTCGATTGACCACATCTCACGCAACTCACGTTAATCTCACACATCGAGGAATGGTTTCACGACTCCCGTATCAAATATATGCGTGAGTTGAGTCTAACTGGTTATTAATATTGCGACCAGTTCTAGTTCTAATGGGTATGGTCAGTATGGTTAAGGATAATTCTATAGAAGGATAAAGTTATAGAATTTATAGGGTGACCACATTTAATGTAATCCAAAACTGAACATTCTCTGGACAACTTAAAAAATCAAAGGGTGGACCAAAGAATATTTTTTGATAAAATGTTTATTTTCAGAAAAGTAAAAGAGGGGTACCAAGCATTAGTTTTTGTGAAAATTGTCTAAAATCTGGGCAGTCCAGCGAAATTTTGAAGATGTGGTCACCCTATTATAGAAGGATAAATTTACAGAGAGATAACTCGATTATGGGATAATTCTATAGGAGGATAAAGTTATAGAGGGGTAAATATACATAGAAATAATTTTCGTCATACAGCACTGCACCTCAAACAAGCACTGAAATCTAAAAAGAAAATTAATATTACAGACAACACAAAAGATAAAACAAGACTGACTCAGAATTATATAACTCACGTTATATTTATTATAAAGAAATTGAGCATGAATTAAAAAAAATTTTATTTAATAAATCAATGGAACTGAATCCCTTATTTTCCAATACAATTATCAAAGGCTTGTGAAACGATATCAATGATTCGTAATAATAAGTTGTTTCTGGATTAAAATTCGCAAACACCACATCGATTTGTGTGTTTTCATTAGTTGATACCAATCCTGATTCAATTGTCAGATGCAATCCATTTTCTGGTATTAATTTAACTAATTTTAGAGGTTCCAATTGTATGTTAAAATCGCCAACTATTAACACAAATCTTAAAATATTTTTAATTTTTCCAAATAGATCTTCTAACTTATAAAAGACATTTTGATACATTTGATTCAATTAAATTGTGCGGTTGCGACCATTAAATATAAAATGAAGTGCTTAACATATGAATAACTCTTTCCATATAATAAGCATTAATTATAAAAAAAATTTAAAGCAATAACTAAAATTATGAGTTGTTTGAATGCTTGTTTATTTAGAAAGTTCTTGCTCTTAATCAAAATAATAAAAATATGCAGAAAAACCTGTGATTTTGGTAATGAACTTAAAGTGTTATTTAACTTATAGTGAGGCACAAAATTCTGGATATAATTTCGGATAAACCTATTATTTATACCAATATTACATCTCATTTTATACAAAAGCTACTGCCAAGATGTAAATATATAACATTACAATAGGGTGACCAACAATCCAGATTTCATCTGGACTGTCCAGTTTTTAGCTCTTTTTAAAAAAAATCCAGTGCTTGGTCTCCACTTTGAGTTTATTTGAAAATAAAGATTTCTGAAAAATTATCCTTTGGTCCCCCCTTTGATTTTTTAAGTTGTCCAGGTAATGTCCAGTTTTGGAATCAATTTGACCTGGTCACCTTAGATATAGCATTTGTGTAAAAACTTAAAAAATAAATTAAACGAAAGTAAACTTTCTTTCTCTGCTTAATATTGAAATAAAACCAGTATAGCAAAAAAAGGTTCATTTTAAGAGGTATTAACATGTACAATATCATACATGTACGTACTTTTATGAAGAACCCCTCCTCTTTCCTCCAATAGTGCGTATGTACTTAATAGATCTCTTTTTATGAGCAATATTAAAAATATTTAATTGAAAAATCGTTTTATCAGTAAAATAGCTTTTTATTAATTAATACAATTAAAGTGTTTTTATTGACGCTCATTATATTCAATTATACCAAATGTAAGACTGC
>JAQGCH010002821.1:0-11828 GCA_034699485.1 Nanhermannia elegantula
TATGGTGTGAATGTCCTAAACCTGAAGTGATAACTCCGTGTCTTTGTAAAGATGAGACCATTTCCTGTGGTGGGACTCAGGGTCTGAATTTGAAACTTATATTCGATCACCTGAGTCAACAGTCAACAGCAGAGAATAAGCACTTCAAACGATTCTACCTGAACAACACAGCTGTCAGTGAACTACAGGAAAATACATTCAGTGACATTACATTCGAGGATATTTATATTGAAAGCGCAGCAAACCTGACATTAATAGATACGAATGCATTATCTGAAACTAATTTTATAACTAAACAGATAATTATAAACAACACCCCTATTATTAATTCTCCTCCAAATCACGATATATTTTATGCTTTGAGTCTTCTAAGAAATATTGAAAATATATATCTGAAGTCAACACAAATAACAGAAATACCTTCTCATGCGTTCAAACCATTAAATGGATATCAAAATAAGCTAAAAATACTCGACATTTTGCCCTCAAAAATCAGAAAAATTGGTGAATACGCTTTTTATAATTTGGATTCTTTAACACGTTTAGGAATATCCTACAGTCCTATCGATTATATACCTAATAATGCATTTGCATTCAGACAAGAATCAAAAGAGCCGATAGAGATATATATAGATAATAATCACAATTTGAATGGTTCGAGCTTTGCCTTCGAGGCATTTCTAAATATGAGGAGACCGGCTGTCATTAAATTATACAGTGTTACAAAAGTAGCTGATTTAAAATTTTTAGATGAAAGAGTATTTTTACCATTTCTAAGTACGTCCACGAACTCAATTGTTTTAAATAATAATAAAATTGATTGCGATGATTGTCGTAACATATGGTTAAGTAAAAATTTAAAATTGACCCAAACAATTGTGGGCTTAGAATGCATTACTGGAAAGTCTTTGGCTGATAACACAAATTTTCAAAAATGTATCAAGTGAAAATATTTTAATTTTTCTATAATTATATTGATCATGTATATGAAAAATTGTATTATTTTCATAAAATTGTTTACAATGTATGGAATAAATTACTATATTATATAATTCAATATTTTAATAATATTGTCATAATAAAAAAATTTAATGTGAGACGTGATAGGGCTTAATATATTTATCTCAAATTTCTTTTCTACTCTTTTTTGTGTAATAAAATTTTTCAATCAAATGTACAGATACAGAACTCATTCATTTATTCATTTTCGGGCCCGCTTTTCCGTTAGGGTCGCGAAGTTAAACCCCGAAGGAGCCCACGCCAAAATGAATGAATGAATGAATGTACAGATACAGAATTTTTATTAAAATGTTATTTGATTTGTATTAGAGACAATACCGTTAATAGTTAATCCCGTTTATAGTGAACAATCGTTTATATTGAACTGTTTTTATGCGACGAACCCGTTCACTATAAACAAGATTAACTGATGTATTTATTTAAACGATAGATAACAAAACACAAGCGAGTTGTGTAATAAATTTTTATTCAATTATGACTCAAATTTATATAATAATCTATCAATTCATGAAAGAAATGTTAAAGCAAAAACTTTAACACATTTATAAAACATTTATTTTGATGCATTAAAAAGAGATTCCAACAGGTTATAAACTCAGCCTTTGTTGAATAGGGTTATTAAATTTATTATTATTATCGTAGCATGATTATTTATATACTTATTGTGACTAGTATATTTTTAATTTATATTTTTTTATTTGAATGATGGTATTATCGGCTGCAAAAGTCTTTGTTGAATCTTAAATTTTTTGCGTTCTTAAAATAAAGGAATTACTATTGCATATAAAATGTGTGTAATTATAAAGTATAAAATTCGTTTCATATTTTATTTTAATAATAAACTAATTTTTTCAATGTGTTAATAAAATTTAGTTTATTGGATATTGTAATTTATCGAGTGCGCAGTTTAACAAAGACTTTCGCCACCGTCTATAATCAGGGCTCACCAAGCCCATTCGCGTTAGGGGATGTAAGTCTGAAAATTTTTGATTTTCTAGGGGGAGGGGTTTTAAATTTAACTTATTTGATTGACAATTTCTTTGGCAGATCTGTAACTTAAATTTTTTTTGAAATCATAAATTTATTATAGTTTTTTATTAAAATATGCTCAACTTATGCTTAATTAATTACATAATGTTCAATTGACCTTAATTTAGTTATTTAAATGTTCTCACAACATAGACTGTATAAATACTAAATTAAATGTATATTTATTTCATTAAATATAATATTTTGCGTTAAAAAGTTATTACTTTTCTTTCAGAAAAATAAATCAACGATCAAAACGTCAAATTTTAAGGAAAATATTTAAGAAAAATATTAGGGGGGGGGGTTCAGATTTCCAACTTTCCAGTGGGTCTACACGACTAAGTCAAGATTCTCATGTACAGATACTTACAATAATACAACATTTTTATAATGCTTTATAATACTGGTAGAATTTACAATATAAATGCTAAAATGTGTGATCAAACTCATAATAACCAGATAATAAACTTTTAAAATTATAATAAGCTCAAGTTCTATTTAAAAAGACTTTCTAATTAAACCTGTTAATAAAAAATAATTATATGAAACAAAAGCCAAGTATCGGTAGAATTCAAAACTATTCAAAGGAAATAAATCAGAGCAATAAAACCCAATCGAAGGACCAGAGAGTTTCTCAATGAATGCGCGAATCTTTAGTGATTTATGGGTTGAAATTTGATTTTCAATTAAGAATTTGTATAAAAATTTAGTCAAATTATGATTAGATTTAGATACAAACCCAGCCGTGAAACTAAATATATAGAGAAGAAGACCCACGAGAAAGGCCATTAATCCATAGTAAATGCGTATAAATAAACTCAAATCATTACAAAGTGTAAGAAATATAAAAAGATCAATAACAGGCGTTGTACCGAAATATGTCAATGCTATGATTGAACTGAAAAATAAGTTTAATTTTTGGGTCATTTTCGTTATGTATTCGTGTTTATGGATCGCATCGATTAATAGCATTGAATTTTTAGTTTTGACACTTATTTCTATTTGATCTCTGATTTGTTTGAAATGATAACTCAGATAAAGTGATGTCATATAGAATAACATAAAATTGGAGCAGGAATTGGCCCAAAGGTTAAGCGCAAAATAGATATATACAACCGTCCAAACTATTAATAAGATCAATGAATAGTCTTTTGTTGAATCGAAATATGCCATTATTGCTGTTGAGATGAATAATGCCATAACAGGTGGAACCGCTATAACAAGAAATGGCTCAAGAAATACATTTGCCATCAATTTTGATTTGAGACAAAATTTATTTTTAAACTCATCGTTAAGTTTATAATAATTATGACCTGATTTTAATTCCGCAAACATTTGAATGAATTGCAATTTATTGGTCTCATCAGAATTCAAATATAGATATTTCAAAATTGTTGCGAACACTCCGCCACAGAAATAAATGGATGAGAGAATCTCTGGTCTGCCCAATAAATAAAAGGTATTTCCGAAAATACTCGAAACCCACGGCTCCTTATTAACTGTCATTACAGCGAAAACTATTGTTATTAAGAGAATAAATAAATTCAAAGTCCAGGCAATGGTTCTTCTCTTCATCGGTTTATAACCCATGAGATAATCTTCAAAAGATGGAGAAACTAATAGATAGTATTTAGACATGAATTTATTCAATTTATTAATTCCTGTGTAATCGTTATTATGTGTGAGCACATAATTATTGTATTTATTTATTATTGAAACTTTATATTGAGTCTTATCTCTTATCATTCTATTGAACATTTTGTTTTTTATATTTAAGTTTTACTGAAATCAAATTTTAGTCACAAATTAAAAAATTTATTTATTCGACGATTTTGTAATTCAATGTATTTTACTTTGAAACTAATAATCAATTTTGCGAACAGTTTATTATAAGTTTAAATCTAATGAAAGTTAATTTGTTATAAAAGATATATTATTTCAAAATAAAAAATTTAAAATCAAATTTTTATATTTAAATTCATAATTAGCTTATATTTCACAATTATCTATTGCAAAATAATTTTTGCAATAATTTTATACTAATTTTTATGCCATATATCTATTTTAATATAAAACTTTTGCAATGTATGCAATTTTAACTTTAATAAGTTTATGAGAATATTTTTATGTCATATTTTATAATTAGTTTATAATCTCTATGTTCATAATTTCAAGGCATTTAATGAATAAATGACAATAAAAATTGTAAATTTTACCATTAATGGGCAATAAACTATTCGTGAATATTTGCGAAATAGTTTATTATAAGTTATAATTTATTTTTAGACATTATTTGTCATTAAATATTAATTAATAATAGATTTAGTATTCAAAATAAATAAATATTTTTAGGGGTTCAAATTTATGCAACGTAATTAATGTATAAATGGATTATTTTAAAAGGCATTGTTCTATGCTCTTTTCAATTCTCATCCAATTTCTGGTCTCTGATTATTATGAATGCGAGACTGAAAGTGATTTTAAAGAAAAATCAAAAAATTCAGTATTTGTTTTGCATTTAAATTAAGGATTTTTTATTATTAATAAATAGTAAAATAGTTTTTAATAATAATTCATATTATACTAACTTATGATTACAGTCTTACAAATAATGTTAAATTTCAATTAACTGAATACAAAACTATTTTATTTAATTATTCATTTACTTTTAAATCATTTAAAGCTTATATTTCTAATGAAAAGCTATTAATAATATTATTGACATTTATTGAAATCTCTCAGAAATCCTTTGAGACAACAGGTGTTGCTTTGAATGTGTTTAATATAAAAACGATAAAAACTTGAAGAACAAGTCTTTCAATATTCCTTAGAAAGTGATGTGTTTAGAGGTTTTGTATTTTTAAAAGAAAATGTTAATTCAGTATTAATTAAAGCTAAAGTGAGACCAATAGAAGAGAAATAACTATTTTATATCATATACACTACTCTTATATTTTTGTGAGTGTTAGTCATGAATGTTAACAGTGAATCAAATAATGATTTTGTACATAAAGTTAATAATAATTTAAATAAAATCTCGGAATTAATTAAAATTGAAGAAACTTTAAATAACTTTTGTGAGACTTTAATAAAAATCAATGAGTTTATCATTCAATTGAATAATACTTTTAATGAAAACACTGTTTATAATAATAATAAAAATAATATTTTATATAAAAGTTTCAAAATCTGTAAAATTGATATAAACGTAAAACAAGTGAATAATAAATCTTCAAATAGTATTGGAAATAATTATTTCTGTGTTTGGCCTCAATGTAAGTATAATACTATTTGGAAAAAAGATTTAAAACAACATCTTTTGGTTCATTCGTCAGAAAAGAAATATAAATGTGATTATAATTATTGTAATAAAATGTTTAAACATAAACAATATTTAATTAGACATAAAGTAACTCATTTGGGAATTAAAAGTTTTATATGTGATTACAGTGAATGTCATAAAAAGTTTACAACAAATTGTAATTTATTGAAACATAAAAATAGTGTTCATTTGAATGAAAGGACATATAAATGTGATTATAATTATTGTAATAAAATGTTTAAAACAAACGCAGAATTAACTCAACATAAAGTAATTCATTCGGGAATCAAAAGATTTATTTGTGATTATAATGGATGTGACAAAAATTTTGCAACAAATAGTTATTTATTGAGACATAAAAGTTGTGTTCATTTGAAAGAAAGGAGACATAAATGTGATTACAATTCATGTAATAAAGAATTTCAATATAAATATGATTTGTTAAGACATATACGCATTCATTCGGGAGAAAACCCATTTGTTTGTAATTATAATGAATGTAATAAAGGGTTTCCTACAAAAAAAGAACTAAACCTTCACATGAATAGGCATTTGGGTATTAAACCACATAAATGTCATTATAATGAATGCGACATGAGTTTTGTTAGGAAAAGTGATTTAAAAGCACATATTCTTCATAAACACACAAAAGAAAAATTAGTCAAATGTAAAGTTAATAAATGCAATAAAATGTTCTTTACCTCAAGTCATATGAATGGACATGTGAGGAATTTTCATAACAAATAATATTTTACTTTCTAATAATTATCTTTGAATACAATATTATATTTTGTAACTTTTTTGTATTCAAATATGTATTAAACTGTAATAAATGTCTTGAAAAACTAAATGATTTGATATCTATTTTAAAACGTTTTGTGAAATATATTCAAAGTAAAACTGATTGAAGTTTTGGTGAATTTAAAAGTTTAGAAAAGCTTAACATTACATAACATTAGCTTAAAAATTATTGTCTATAACTTAAACTATCCATTAAATTAATGTTAAATTTGAATTGACTCAACACAAAACTATTTTACGTTTAAATAATAGAAAGTATGTGTTATACTCATAATTATTGTCAATTAAGAGAACAAAACACTAAGTTAATAAAAGTTTATGCAGTATTTCTAATGAAAAGCTATTAATAATATTATTGACATTTATTGAAATCATTGAAATCTCTCTGAAATCCTTTGAGACAACAGGTGTTCATTTGATTGTCTTTAATACAGCTTTAATGCAAAAACTTGAATAACAAGTCACTAGAAAGTCATGTGTTAGAGATTTTGTACTTTTAAAATACACGAGAAGTTAATTAAATATTAAGTAAATTGAAAGTAAGAACAATAGGAGAGAAATAACTACTTTCTATCCGCTTTCTATTATATACTATATTAATGGTTATATTTTTGTGAGTGTGAGTCATGAATTTTAATAATCAATTAAATTATGATTTAGTGCAAAAAATTAATAATAGTATGAATAATATCTCTCAATTGTTTAAATTTCAGGAAAATGTAAATAATATTTGTGAGGTTTTAACACAAAATAATAAGTTTATCATTCATTTGAATGAAGCTAAGAATGAAAACTATATTAATAATGATAATGAAAATAAAATTATTAGAAATATAAGTTTTTGTAAAATAGATGTTAGAGAAGAGAGAAATTGTGTTGAAATGAAAATAATTAATAATAATAATGATAATAATTATAAATATTCCTGTGTTTGCCTCAATGTAGATATAATACTAAATATAAACATCACTTAAAAAACATTTTTTAGTCCATTCGTTTGAAAAGAAATATAAATGTGATTATAATTATTGTAATAAAATGTTTAAAACAAACGCAGAATTAACTCAACATAAAGTAATTCATTCGGGAATCAAAAGATTTATTTGTGATTATAATGGATGTGACAAAAAATTTTACACAAAAAGCAAATTATTGTGTCATAAAAGTTGTGTTCATTTGAAAGAAAAGAGATATAAATGTGATTACAATTCATGTAATAAAACGTTTGATAAAAAACAAACTTTATTAAGACATTCACGCATTCATTCGGAAGAAAAGCCATTTGTTTGTAGTTATAATGAATGTAATCATAAGTTTACCACAAAATCATATCTAAATCAACACATGAATAGACATTTGGGTATTAAACTTCATAAATGTCATTATAATGAATGCGATAAAAGTTTTGTTGCTAAATGCGATTTAAAAAAGTCATATCAGTTATAAACACACAAAAGATAAGTTTATTAAATGTAAAATTAATGAATGCAATCAAATGTTCCTCTCATATACTGATATGAGGAGACATATGAAGAAAATTCACAAAAAAATCTAATCTTTTAATCATTTTTTTACAAATATTAAAGTTTTTTTTATGACATCTGAAGAATTTTCATATGAAATAAAATGAATAAATGTTTAAAACGCTATTTTTTGTGTTGATTTCAATCTCTTGAATGAAAATAAAAATTCTACATATAATGGCTTTAATATAGGGCTCATTAAAGAGTTGGAAATTTTGAATAATATTTGACTTTGAATATTGAAATGAGTATTGAAAAAACAAGTATGCTATTGAAATAGTGCAATAGCAGATATGTATTGCACTAATACCTAACCCTTCATAGAGTTAAGTTTAGGTTAGGTTTTTATGCAATACATATCTGCTATACGGGAAAGCAAACTTTACACAGGGAATCACAGAGGTATAGCCGATTACCTCTACAACATAGCAATCTCATAATTGTATAATGAGTGGGCAAATCCGTAATAGAAAAAATTTCTCCTCAACTTTTTAACACTTATTGCTGAACTTGACTTTTAGGAAAAACAATAAATTAATGATATTAAAGATATTCAACATTTATTCATAAGAATTTTAAAAAATGAAATTATGCAAAGAATAGGGCATATGGGCCCGAGTTAATATACAATTTATAATCTGGTGGACTAAATTTATTTTTGAAATTAGATTTCATTCAAAAAACTTTGAGAAACCATGCGCCCGCCCCAGGGTTAGGCTCATCAAAAGCTATATATATAGTACAAATAACAGCTTCTATTATCTATGAAAGCGCTTTAAACATAAATATAACATTAACTTTGATCTGTAAAATAAATTTATTTTTCTTATAGTTAATAATTTTTTCGTCGGTTAATTCTTATGCATTTGTTTTAACGCACTTACCTATGGATCAAATGACTTAAAAATTAAATATAATTTCATTAAAATCTATTAATCTATTAAGAAGAAGGATTCTGAGCTGATCACTACCATTATATGGCACTAATTTAATGGTTTGTTTTTCATTTAAATAAAAACGTTTTATATAATTCAATTGAGAAACATAACAAAGAGATTATAATTCCGATAATAAACAAATAAAAAGCGCTTTGCAGTCGATCCAAACTTATGACATTGTTATTATCAACAACTGCTTGGTGTGAATCAAATTCAATGCGATTAATGTCCGAAAGTTTTTTGTTCTCAGTTCGCTTCCAGTATTCCATAAAATTTCCTTTCATTACATCTGATATACTGAGGGATAGAATAAAATATAAAAGTTATTAGTTATTAAATGCCTTATAAAAGGCAAAACTAGTGTTGATTGAGTTCCTCGAATGAGATCCAAAACGAAATTAAAAAGAAATAGAATGAACACTAAACTCACAAATAATTGAATTGAGATATAAACTCAAATTCTTTGTTGATTGCAATCGCTATGATATCCATATTAAGTGTTGATTCTTCTGTTTTGGGCGGCATATAAAATGCTTTTTTGTCGTATTTGAGAATACCATGAGAGCAATCAATTCTCGATGTTATGAAAGCGTGAGCTTTAGCCGAGTTTGTTATAAGACTTAAGCCCTCCTTTTTATTCTTTACGGGTTTTATGGAAGCACCGATTTCTCTCTGAACACCTACTTTTGAGTCCTTTTTAAAAATTAACTCAAATTAAAAGATTTTATAAAACTATTGATGTTTTTGTTTAAAATATTCGATAATGTATTACAAAATATTATATTCAAAATGAAACCTTCAATGATTGGTAATGTGATGTCGTTTCTGTGGCTGTCACTTGAATGTGTCCACTCTTTTGAGCCAATGATAATTCTTCGAGAGAATCAATAGTTTTCAGTTTTGATGGGATTGTCATTAATGAGTACAGACATCCGCTATAACTTGATGTCAATACAAGACATGATAACATCCAACACATAAATATTATTCTTAAAGACAGAACATTTGGTAATTGACGAGAGAGTTGTTGGTTTAGAGAAACACTAATTACAGCCCAATTAAGATCAAACTTTGTTAACTCCGTATAATATTTAGATATTAGTCGTTTGCAGAATAACATTATAACAAATGCTATTATTAAACAAATCCAAACAGAAATATCGAAAGGTTTGATCACTAATGTTATTAAGTGTTCTCTTTTGGGTACGGATGTAATGAAAGAAACAGCAGTTATGAAATGTGGACTTAAAAAATTAACTGCTTTTGATCGCTCGTAAGTAATACTGAGGTCACAAAATCCAATGTCGGCTCTCTGTAAAAGTTTTTTTATAAAATCTTATTTATTAAACTTTATTTAATAACAAATGTAAACTATTTGATCGCCCGAACACACACACACACAAACACACAAACTATTGAAATGCAGTTTTCTACCATTTATAGTAAAAAGTTATGTTCACTTTGGTTCAGGTTCGGACTTAATCTGGACCGAAAGCGAAGTCAGCAAATTTCGTGAGAATGTGTACTTTTAACAAAATTTGTTTATTTTAAATATTTGTAAGCGATAATGAATAAAAATCATAAATTCTCTATTTTTCCCAATTTTCATTTTAGCCAATTTTAAGGTCATATATTGCTCTTTTAATATTCTTACCATAGAATTTGTATCCTAGCATTCTTTTAGATACAATATTTTTAACAAAATATCTAAAGAGTAATGACCACTTCCCATAGACCTTCTCCTTGGAAGGTGCCCCATAATGAGTCATATATCAGCTGAAAGATCTCATCGATTACAACTTTTCCTCTTGGACCAACTTGATCCGTCCACGGAGTATAGCACCAGAGGGTGAAAAAGTCCTCATTGAAAATACAGTATATTATGTATGTTATGTATGTATTGATATATAATGTATTTCCAATGAGGACTTTTTCACCCTCTGGTGCTTTACTCCGTGGACGGATCAAGTTGGTCCAAGAGGAAAAGATGTAGTACTTGTGGAAAAGAAAAACCAAAAGAAAAATGAAATTGCATTATTCTACCTCATTATGAGAACTCAACAAATTTCTCTTTAGACAAACAAAATTGTAATAAAAATATTTCACTTTAATTTCCCTATTTTTATCATTTTATATCCCTATTCTCTACCTATTTCGAGTTATTTAGTCAATGTTCTGGAATCTCTACTAATCAATCACCAAATAGAAGAGATATTGTACTGAACCCATTCGCATAGCAGGTATTCTTTATATATAGTATTAAAATTAATTTTTTTTATATTAATATATAAATAAATAATAACATAAAATGTGTAATTCTTTTAAAAAAATTAGGTTTTAGCAAAAAATGTTTAATTTTTCAAGTTTAGGTCACTTTTGATATCAAAACTAATTGTTTAAAATGATTTATAAGTTGGTTTAATTGTTCTTATTTAATTATAAAATTTATATTGTTATTAAAATGGTTTGTTTATTACAACACTATATATCTTTAATAATGCCTGCTATGAGAATGCGCTTTAATTATATTGATATTATTGAAATAATGGCTCACAAGTACTAAATCATATATCGCTTCTCATAGCGAATATAATGTACTAAATAGTAAAATGTATAGTCTGTACAAAAAAGATTCGCACCTTCTTGTTCGAGGTTTACTCTAATACCTTACAGATATCTATGTATATCTGAGAGGTATTTGAGTAGCGTTGCCAACTGTACAGGAATGGCCTGTGCAGTATTATAAATGAGCGCGTTTCCTAATATTTATTCTATTAATTTTGAAATAATTTTTACATTAATATCCGAGATCATCACAAACTGCATTCCTGGACATGTAAATGTCCAGGAATGACCCTTTCCTTCTGCCTGGACATGGAGGTCGATTCCTGTACTGTCCAGGCCATTCCTGTACGGTTGGCAAAGCTATATTAGAGTAAACCTGAAACAACATGGCACAAATCTTTTTTATATAAAAGTTTACCATAGCGTACTGTTTGGATTGCATATTATACTTATATTTAATTTACTAATTAATTATTAATATAAATTAATATATTTTGGCTTACATTTGATGCTATTTTGCCAATAATTCCAGTCCATGTCTTATTAGGCAATTGTATTCCCCAATCACTGTCACAATTGATTATATCATACGTGAAATTGAAATATTCACTCATAGTCTCTATAAGTCTC
>JAQGCH010002822.1:0-11827 GCA_034699485.1 Nanhermannia elegantula
GATGAGTTTGTTAATTAAATGTGAGTTAAAAAAAATATGTGTTCAAATATTAATTGAAAGTATATTAACAGCCCTTTAACTAAGACTCTCACGAAGAAAACTATCCCAATGCCAAATTCATTTTAAAAAATAAGTTTTAAAACTCTATAATGAGATAATGATTTATGAAATAAAGCGTGATTTTGTTTGGTTCCCCAAATGTCGCTCTCTTATAATACTTTGTTAACTATTTGAATCATTAGAATCATGTAAATTGATTCGCAATAGGCTTAATATTTAATTTAGTTTAAATTATATTAAATACAGTCATTCACCTTTCAATTAGTTTTAAATAATTATTTTAAACAATAATTATCGAGTTTTAAAATATTTTTTTTTGAAATGAATTTTGCATTTGGTAATGGTTTCCTTCGTCAGTCAAATTTTTTGGACCCAATATTATTTACTGCATTTACAGTACTGATACATAATGATTACCAATACCTGTAAAAAAGACTGATTGTTTGATTTTCTCCTATAAAGGCTATAATCCAATGAATTAATGAAAAATCTTTAGTCATCTAATTAGTTATTTTTCTATTAAAAGCAATGAACGTATCATTATTATGAAATCCTTTCATTCAAATTGAAGATTATACTTACCTTTTCTGTTAAATACAGGTATTAATTATTTATAGACATATATTAAGTATCCGTTGTTCTAATGGATAATGAAAATCGATACTAATGACCCATAGATTGGTATTAAGTCCATATTTCACAGTTCATTACTTGCATTGATTTGTTCGTTATAAATGGTATTCTTTACAAAAGATATGAATGTCAAGTATCAGTACAATCACTCAAAGAAGTGCAAAATCTCGGAAAGTCCAGCGATGCGTAGGAATGAAATTGAAGGACAATATATTAATAATTGTTTAGTCATTGAAAAGTGATTTTTATTTAAACTAATAACAGAACTAATATTTAGTCAAATAATGAAATTAGTTCTCAAATCCTTATCTCTACGCATCTTATCCGGAAAGATGAGAACATGTCTTATTTTGAGTCAATTTACAGTACACCTAAACGCAAAAGTTGTTCCCTTATGAGTCTTCATTCTCAATTAAATGATGCTCATTCATAAGGGTTATTCATTAGGGTTTCATAACTCAATACAAACTCTCAATACTTATTAACATTTGAATGTATTAAATTGCCTAATGTTTCATCTCTAATATTTATCACTCAATTTTCCGGGATTAAGGAACAACTTTTGCGGTTAATTGTATAATACTTTTCATAAGAGTGGTTCAATTGGTGTTATAGTAAACCAGGAACATTTCTCTCTTTATCGCATAAATAATTCCTTTTCCAAATTAATACGTATTAAAGGGTCACTTTTGTAGTTTTTGCTATATTTTTTTGAAGTCAAATTATGATACATTACTAATAAATTATTTTTTCTGATTTTTTTTTGATAATTATAAAAGTTGTAACAGAGATAATATTCTTTGTTTAAATTTTAATTATAATACTGTATTGAAATCAATTAAAATCTTTATATAAAAAACGATAAAAAAAAGTTTAATAAAAACTCTGTGGTTATTATAGTGATCTTCTGATTAAACAAGAACCACATCTCTTATCACAGCTTATTATAACATATTATTTCATCGATGATAATATCAAGTGCTACTTATATAAAGAAAAAATATTATTTGTCATAACCTTTTTCTGGTAGATTACACTCGAAAGACATTAGAAGCGATCCGAGGATAATAAAAATGTTGTCTAACAGAATCGTTATTCGGAAAAGTCATTACTCTCTAGTATACCCAAAATTCGTTGATGAAGTGCAGAACTGACAAAAAACTTATACATATATCGTATATAAATTCTGTTTTATATAAATCACTTATAAATCACATGTTATGAATGAATCCCATCTCCATTTTTATTTTTTAGGAAAACTCATCTGTTATATCAGTAACTTATACATTGTATGTGAATATTTATTATTATACGACAATTTATTTCTTTTAAGAACATTGTAACTGTATATTTGTATTGTGAAAGGATTTAATATAGAAATATTCATCTCACGAGTTCGAGTAATGCTAACATGTTTTCTCTTTTGTAATAACATAAGCAAAAGAAAATGTTTCTATTTATTCAAATTTAGTTTTGACACATGTTTCAGCTCTCAATGCTTAAAGATACAAAAACATGAGCGATACTCAAAAATTCACAAAGAGGAAGAATATAAAAATTTTAGAGAATTACATACTGTGTTCATCAATGCCGAAATAAATATTACATAATTATTGAATCATTTTATTATATTAAAATACATATACTTTTAAAAACAATTTGTTTATTTAATTGTTTATTTGATATGTTGGAGAATCACACAATTTTTCTCGAATATAAATTAATTTTCTAATTATATCTAAAGATAACTTGAATGAGAATAATATGTTAAAAAGTTTATGTTAATATCAAATCATCTAAAGCTTAATTTTGATTACATTTCATGGAGAAGAGCCTAACATTATAAAAGGTTTTGTAACTTAATATTTATTTTGCACAACTTTAAAATGAAATTTAAATGAATTAATTCTAATTTTAGAATTAAGATTTGTTCTCTTTGTGGCTCATTTTCAATGGCAATGTTTTAAAAGCTTACTCAGCAATAGTATGAATCGGTATTTTTAAATATAATTTGATAGTCAGAGGGAATGGAGCTTCTGCTGCAATGCAGGCTATTCTGAAATTGTATTTACTTTAGTACAACTAAAGCTCCGATTCAAGTCTTATATAAATATATTATTATGCAATAAATTTAGTATTAAATATTAAAATTTTATGTTTATGAGAGATGAATATCATTCAATCTCTTAATGCTAGTTCACTGATATGTTATAGAAAGAAAGTATTGCTTATTTAAAAGTATTGCTTACTTAAAAGTATTGCTTACTTAAAAGTATTGTAAAGTCACTCAATGAAAGAAATTCCAAATCCCGGAACTTCCAGTGATGTGTAGGGATAAAACTTAAGGGACGAGATATTAATAAGTTTTAGCAATATATTAAGTAATAGACTAAGTTTAGACATTGAAAATGCCATTTTTATTCAAACTGATAAGAAAACTAACATTAAGTCAAATAATGATTGTTTAAGTATAACTTAGTCATAGAAATATTAAGTTCTCAAAAAATACCAGAAGTAATTTGTGAGTCAGACTGTAGTTTTTTGGTTAACAATTACAATTAAGTTATTTACTGTATGGGTTAATATTTCAATTTTTTATCATTTTATATACAGATATTATATTGAATGCAAAACTCAATTATATCTCAAACCCTTATCTTTCCGCATCTTTTCCTGAATGATAAAGGAATGTGTTTTTTCTGATTGTACACCTACTCCCATAAAAGTTGTTCCTTAATCACAGAAAATGCAGTGATAAATAGAGATGAAACATAAGGGGAACTTAATATATTCAAATCTTAATGAGTAATAACATTGAGTAGTTATGAGTTTTAGTAATGAGTACTAAAGTGTATAAGCATTAAGAGTTAGTAATGAGTTGTAAAAGCCTTATTTCCTCAATTTCACTGATAAGGGAACAAATTTTTGGAAGCATGTGTAATGTAAAATAGCAAAAAATCGCATCATTTTGTATTTATAAAATATGTATTTCAGTATTATTAAAATCAATCTTATTTGAAAGGTTTGATAAATTTTTAAAAATAAGAGCAAATTTTTAACCATAATTAAAGTTAGTTTGTATTGAGTGTAAATTTCTTAATTAATAAATTTAAGTTTAAAGTTTAAGTTTAAAAAATAAAGTATTTCTTCTCTTTTAATGATATTAATAATAAAAACGATAGTTTTGATGGAATGTTTTCGGAAACAGATCACTTATTTTACTTTTATATAATAATTAAGTTTTTTTAGTGTAATAATTAAATATTAATTCAATATTTATTGACACGTTTCTAAAGTTGTGATATTAGAACAAAAATGTTTTATTGAAATGCTCGCAATGCCTCCCAATTGCTCACATGTTGTTATCTTATTTAAACTGCAAAAGTTAGTTATTTGAGGGTCAGAGCAGATGTTAAAATGTGTCCCAATCATGATAAAAGATAGTGAATTCGAAGTAATCACACAGAACAGAACCTTTATTATCTGTTTTTGAGTCGATCCAAGACCATTGGGTTTAGAGATAAAGAGAGATTTTTTCAAAACTCTTTGAGTTTCATAGAAATAAATATTCGTGAAGCTATTGTATTATTTCACATATATTGCAAAATATTCAATATTTTATAGAATTTCATTTTTTTGCTTTTTTCTTAGGAAAAGACAATTTATTCAGAAGCCGAAAATTCTGTGAAGAATCAATACGGGCTCTAATGATGTGAATCTTAAGATTTGTTAACATGAGTGACAATTTGGAACGACTTTTCTTTCATACGACACTCTTGTTTCGAATTGAAGCGATAGCTCAGACACAAAAACCAAATCAATCTTTGAGATCATGTTCGCAATCACTTCATCGCTCATGGATTCAAGACTTGTTTCTTTACAAACAAATGGAAATTTATTGAAATATATACAATAGAATAACTTTTGTACTACAGTACAAAATATCTTCATAGATCTTAAGCTTATATAAGTTTAAATGTACTTTATTTAAAAACTGACTTATACTTGAGTTAATGGTATTTATTTAATCAATAAATTTAATATAAATTCAAAAGATAGCAAATGAGGTAAAATATTGTAGGAGTTGCTCATTATAATGTATTTTACTATCATATCATCCTATCCAATAAACGTTTGTTATCATTTATTACATAGAGTATACTTACTGTTTTACTATTTCGGTCAGTAACCGAATTTGACCAAATATAGCCCAAACCAAAAAAGTCTTTCGATCACATCACATAGTTTATCGAATTTGACCGCAAAAATCATTATTATGTGAAGTATTTTTGTGCACATATTTCATATTATAATTATAACGTTAAGTAATACTATTCATAATACGTTTTTTCTATTTTATAATTATTTATTAGTTAAAAAAATTAGTGAAATGTATAATTTTTTCTAAAAACTCAAATATTTGTTTTTCCATTTGTAATTCCGCTTTAAAGATTTACTTCTGCCAAGCTTACTATGTCACCGAATATGACCTCCGAATTTAACCGAATTTGATCGCCCATTTTCTAATTTTAAAATGACCGAAATCGTAAAAGAGTAAGTATACTTCATAAAGATGTGTCGACACAGGATTTTGGTAAATGTTGATCATATATAAAGCAAATGTAAGCATGTTCATTTCTAATTTCTTTTTGCTCATCGAATAAATTTTATGTCCTAAAGTCTTTTGGACATAAAAAATAAAAATGAAAATTCATAATTAAAAGAATTGGTTTTTTATTTATTTTAATTAAAATTTAAGTGCGAAATATTATATTGAAGCAAATGAAATATCACAGAAACATATTAATAAAAGTTTTACCGTTAGCTCTATTTAAATCAATTTTCTAAATTTCGTTGACTTCTAGGTCTGTGGAAAAAATGCTTGAAAACAGAGTCAAATAAAATTGATCGACGAGTGAGTTTCAAATTATGTTACGTTCGGCTGTATTTGATTTGCAAACTTTTGTTAGAATATATAAAATTACATTCGGAATTGCGTTTGAAGTTTAATCAAACAAATTCTCTATTTGTTTATTGAAGTCATGCCAGTATATACAGTATAGTAAAAATGTTTCATTGCTTCTGATTTCTTAATTCATATTTAAAACACTTTAACTAATGAGATACGAGAAATCAAATAATTTGAAAATTTATTTAAATAATATACTTTTTTTAAATGGTATTTTATCGTGAAAATTGCCTTTTTCTCATATAAGCAAATTATTACAGTTTACTCCTTAAAAGGCACTTTCGTGCACAACATCAGTATCTTATGAGAAGTAAAGCAAAATAGAAAAATCTAAATATAATTAAATTTCAAACCTAAATATATTTAGTTATTATACTATGAGTAATAAATGTTGAAATTATATAATAGCCGTACTGTAATAATTTTCAAATATTGAAAATATTAAATATAGTTATAATATATATATCTTTGGCACAAAGGAAATAAAACGTAATTACCCGTTGAGCACAACTATAGTTATTTTATTTGAATACATTCTCTAAAGACTAAACATCATTGTAATGTTTGTTATTAAAAATTTAAATATCAAATCTTAATTCTCCAAAGTTTTTAGGAATAATATCCGGCTATTAGTAGATATGCTTTCATTATTAAAAATTGTATTATATCTTACGCTCAATATATTCCTGTAATAAGTAGTGGTTTTTTAGGTCAGGACTCCAGAGAGAAAATTGATTAATTAATTTCATTATATAAAGACTTACAAATGTTGAATTAAAAGCAATTTTATTTGTGAGACTCAGAGTTCATTCATGTAATTACTTAAACGGTTATGTGATAGAAATGATAATAAAATATTAATCTATTTAATTGATATAAAATATACTCTTATAACAAAATTTATGGAATTTATTTGCTTTATAATTAAAATTTTAGTTTTATAGAGATATATATTGAATATATTAAATTTTGCATTTTTATACTTCTAATCATTTTAAGATTAATACTTTAAAAACAACTTAAAATCTAACTTAAAAGGCTCTTATTTTCCAACTACAGTATAATATATTACAGTTAAAAGTTTAATTATCTTCATATTCTTTCTGCTATTTGAATGTTTAAGTATAATAAACTTTTTAGCTCATATGGTGTAACAATGCAGTAACAATGGAGCTTACAAATTATCGTGAAAATTTTAAAATATGAATTTCAACAATTTTATTCTTTTAGTGTTCAAACAACAATTGCAGTATGAGTCCATTCAAATGGTAATTCGTGTTCATTTTCTATCTTAAGAAGAAAGGACAAACATCTAGTGTTATAAATCGGCACTATTTCGCAGTATGGAATATTATATTTATATGTAAAGCACCCTTTGATAAAATCTAAAACGGAGATTTTTTAGCTATTTATATATATATAAATTTAGATGAAATTTAATGACATTATTTTATGAGTATATATAGCTTTTGACCTTTTTTTTAAAGAGGAATCATTAGATCTCTACAGGCTTGTGACTCAAAAGTCACTTTGGTAAATTCATACAGAACTAACATAAGACTTTCAATTTTGATCTATACATTCGAAACTTCTTGAAAAATGATTGGATGCATATATTTTTGATTGGTTTAAATTCACTTTATATTGATAGACAGTCCTACAAACTTGAAAATTAGAATGGGATGGGACCATGAATGGGATATTTCGGGTGTACCCGAACTTACCCTAATTTACTCTAATTTAACAAAAACCCCAAAATTTACCCTAAATTGTAATTATAACGATATTGTTATACATATTAAACAACTTACTGAGCTGAGCTTTACTGAGCTTTATATTACTTGAGCTTTACATTTATTTCTTATTGTGTTTGTAAGTAATAAAAGTGAAAAACTGACGGAAATATGTTTGATTTTAATCTTAAAACACAATTCGCCCCAATAGTATCTGTGGATGTTGAGCGCTCTTCTTTATGACAAATACGGTTGCCAAATCTCCCGGATTTGCTGGAAGTCTCCAGGCTTCAGCTAAATTTGGGAAAATACATTGCCTAGTCTCCCTTAGGTTTATTGAGGATTTTGAAAATTCATAAAAAATATCTTTGTCTCCTCTTACTTTCGCACAACTCTAGGATTTCCTCCCGTATTTGAGCTGAACTAACATGGCAACCGTAATTATTATTTCAGATAAGCCTCATATGGAAGTCGAAAAATTAAAAAAATATTGTATAATTCGCTAAATTATGATCTTTTATATTTAAATATTAAAAATTTTTGAATAAAACTCATTTATTGAACTCAAATACTTGTAATTTATCTGATATTTTTAAAAAACATTACCCGAATACCCTAACCGAATCGGGAAAATTTTAACCCGAAATATCCTATTCCTGATTATGACTTAAAAATGACTCACTCAAAATGCTTGATACTGGCATTAGGTTCAATATTTTGATAGGTTTTATCAATTCTTTAAATCAAATTTTACATAAATATATTTTAGGTCCATTACACAAACAATTTTTTCTAAAATACCATTACTATACTGTACAGGATCAACATCTTATCATGGCCTTGAGCTTAAGATAAATTTTAGTGTGGTTTTCATGATTTAAAGTTTTATTATAGACCTTTTTTAACAGCCTCTAAGCATTTGGTAACCCTGGAGCTCATGCATTACTGAGACGCTCATTTTTGTATTTTTAATGAAAATAATTAATTTTTATTTAGTTATTCATTGACATATTGATAATATAAATTTAAATGTATTTTTCTATTTTGAGTATACTATTGATAATAATTATAGTTTTAAAATGTTTTATATAAAAGTGCTTTAAAATATTTAGTGCATTGAGTGCATTGAGTGCATTATGTACTGATTCTCGTGCATCAAATTTTTGATTTTATTATTTCTTTTTAAAAAAGAGATGTCTTGAATAATAATAAAATATCTTCTCATAGTATTTACATTTTAAATTAACTAATTATTATAAAATAAGGTTCAGGTGTCTAATGAAGTCTAGTGAGCATAATATTTAAATAATTACACAGCACAGCAGTTAAATCTACAGTATATGTAGAATTTGTTTGACAATTGATTAAAAATTTTTTTTGTTAGTCTGAGTGGTAATATATAGCAGTTTTACACTTAATTATGTGATAACTCCAGGATTAATGAGATTAATATTAGACATTTTTAAAATTAAAATGAGTAATAAATCAAATTGAAAAGACCTAATATTTTAATGAAAGGATGTCTTTTCTAACCATAAGCTTATAAAAGAGAATCTTTACCAAAAACGCATTTTAAAGTACAAATATTGATAATTGTTGAGCTTTTATAAAGCTTAACATATTAACTAACAATAAAATGAATACAAGTAACTGTCAAAATCTTTTTTTTGAGTAATAAATTTTGATCAAACCGTTTATAATTTTGAATGAAAGCTTTGGATTTTTGTTCTCAATGATAAAATTGTTTTATTGATAAATGACTTCAAAATATTTCCTGTCATTGATAAAAATTTTCTTATTTCCCTTTAAGTTATCAAATCTTCACTTCAGTTCATAATTTATTTATATTAGAGATTCTCGAGTCTCTATTTGTGATTTATCATCTTTGAGTGTATGTTAAAAATTATATTTATCATCACTTTTACCAAAACCATACAAAAAGTTAGAATCAAAATTGATTATACAGTACTTTTATTGATTCATACTTTGAGATAATTTTAGAAAAGGCTTTCAAAGGCTTCAGAGCAGCTTTTTTTTAACAAATATCTCACAACTTAAATAAAAATTCATGTCAGAAACAGACACTTTAAATAAATTTGACTTTAAGGGTAGTCATTTTCTATGAGTTTTTTAATACATTTTGAATTATAATCACATTAATAATTCAATTATTCTTTTTCTAAAGTTAGCAAAATTTGATAATAAATTTTGAATTATTTTAAACTCAAGATAATGTATGTTCGGTTATCATAATAAAATCGGCTTTTCTTTAAAAAATAATGCATATTATATTAATAAATCATTGTGTGATACGCTTTGGTTAAACTATATATTAAAGGCCACAGAAATAACATCAATCAACTGTTACAGATCGTTTGTTTTCTCACGAAAAAATTATATCATTTCTCATTACGAACACATTTCATTTCACTGCAAAGTCGACTCATCCATATATAAAAATTACATACAATTGTTTAATAGATTACATTTCATTAAATCAAATTTTATTATTTTATTATTTGCTTATAATTGTGGCGATTCTCTCACTGGTCTGCAAAGGCGAGTCACACGTTTTGACAGGTCTGTAGTGAAATGGGTATCAAAGTCAGTACGTGGAAGACGGAAGTGATGGTAATTAGTCGAAATGAAAAGCAGTTCACACCACGATCGGTGGAGAAACTCTCAAACAGGTCCAGAAGTTTAAGTACTTGGAAAAGTATCCAAAAAATTTTTTATATGTGCCAAAAGCAATGTTTTAAAATATTTTTAAAAACTTTTCTGTTATCCTTCAATGGTATTTGTATAGAAACAAATTTTGCAATTTTAATCTAATGAATTCAACGAAATGAAAATACAGCAAAAGGATATATAATCAAAAGTAATGTTAGCCTCCACTGCCTCTCGTTTGATGGGATAATACCTGACAGCCTAATCGAGGCTCAATGGAAGCTCTTCTCACGTTTTCGAGTTAAACAAAAGATTTCAAAATAACATAAAATATATTTATTTAAATAAATCATAGAATTTTGTATTTCAAACATCTGTACTGTATTCTTATAACTAAAATTATTGTATATTTTCCAAAAGACTCTTAACTCACAAGAATTTTTAAATCACGTCGAATTTGCCTTTATTTTATTGATTTTATTTGACTACAAATTATATGAACAAAACTTTTTTTTAAACTTAATAATTATATATTTTTTTAGAAAACTAACAATTAATTTCATAACGATCTTGAATCTAATAATTTAAATTATAATTTAAGAGTACCTCTTCAAATTTTATCCTTTTATTAGCTTTAACTTTTGGTTCAATACTTCTATATTTGAACATTTCTAACATTGATTTGAAGTGTGTCATAGTTTTCATAAACCTTTTCATATAATTGAGATGACAGCTAAATAATGGAATAGTTCGTGAATCGAGAATCATCAGAATCAATAACAACAAAAACTATACTTTTATTTTAACCCATAAAATGATTTAGAATTTGAATATATAAATAAATAGTCATTTTTTGTAGAATAAGACTAATAATTCTATTGAAATGATGACATAAATCTTTAAAATTACTGATAAAATAAGGAATAATTTTATATTAAAATTCTTATTTGTTGAATTCAAATGAATCGCACGATTCTTCCAAATGATTGAAAAGACTTTTCTATTTGTTTAGTAAATCATCAATTTAGCAAATCTTTTGAACTGCAGATCTATTTGAAAATCTTTCAAAATTATTGATCATAAGCATGAATGAGCCGGACCTTCTAGACTTCACCTAATTCTACATATTGTTGCGATTTTTGTTAACCGGCCTGTTTAGGAGACAAAATATTATAAAATATTCTTAATAACAATAAATACAAATTTTTGCATCAATATTTATAAAAAATGACTAAAAGTACATTATATTGTTATGCTAACTACTATATAGCAAATTATTGTTCTAAATTATTAAAGGAGTGTGGAAAATAGATAGTAAAATTTTTTCAGCGAATAAGAAATTTTATTTTATTTCTACATTATACTTTGTCAAAAAACGAACATTTTACCGGTAACCTAGGAGCATAAGTGACGCCACTTCCGAGTTATTAATTAAAAACCATTTAAAGGTAACTTTTGAACTGTAATAGTTAGGATGAAAATTTTTTCACTAAAATGTTCACCTCATAGCCCCCTTCAAAATAATATTAGAGAGTAAAAAATCGGACAATGTTTTCCCGTCAAAATTTTAAGTTGAAAATTTTTAATAAAATTTTTGGGAATTTATAGTTCGAAAGAAAATAAGGCCATACCAGATTCAGATTCTTCGTAAAAAATTACATAATGTTAAAAAAATTTATGAAATTAGGGCTAACTAGGGAACCGTCTCACCACTTACCAACCGATTTCAAAAATATTTTTAGCACAACATCCTTATACCAAACCA
>JAQGCH010002823.1:0-11825 GCA_034699485.1 Nanhermannia elegantula
AAATGTTTATAAGATGTCAAACAGCCCGAGAGGTTATTGTCTTATAATAAATAATATGAACTTTGAATCCGAGGCTTTTGCGAAAAGAAACGAATCTGAAACAGAATCTCAGCGTTTGAAAAATGTTTTCAATGAATTGGATTTCAATGTCCATGAATTCAATGATATCAGAGCTGAAGAAATTGTTTGTCAGCTCAAAAGGTTTTGTAAAAAAGATCGGAGAAATGGTTTATATGGCACTGACGGAGAACTTGTTAAATATGAAACAGTTCTCAAACAGTATAATAACCAGAACTGCCCTCAACTGATAGGAAAACCGAAAATTTTCTTTTTTAACTGTTGCAGAGGGGGCTCAACTTATTATAAATACACATTTTATCTCTTTTTTAAAATATTAATTTAAATTAAAAAATAAATTTTAGATTCTTATGACACCGGAGTAATTGTTGAAAAACAAAATACAACTTTAGGTTTAAGTCTGAAAAATACTAATATTGTAGACTTTTGAAAAAATTTAGCAATTGAAGGGCAGGTCTGAATCTAGTATCTCAGAAGAATATTCTAGCAATTATAGAATATCTAATGGAGGTTTTGTACAACAGGGTTGCGATTTTAGAGAAGGTCTTTAAACACTCGATTTTACTGAAGTAAATTTTTAAATATATTTTTAACTCAATTAAATTTGACATTTATTTACAGCTCAGCTGACATTATTTTAAAATATAATAATAAGAAAAGTCTAGAAAGTAACTAAAATTAACATTTGTTTGTGTTGAATGGGAGAAATTTTTAAACTAAATTAATCACATGTAAAACTTTACAAGTAGCTAAAGCCTGATTTAAGCATTACTAAAAACTGACCACTTCAGGTCCAATCAACAAAATTGATTCAGTAAATAGTTTACTAATAGGGAAAAAATATTAAAACTTCAAATAATTTATTCCAAAGTCTATTTCAAATATTAACTTTCACGTGAATATAAGTCATTTGAGAACATGGAATAACATCACTATTGAAAAACTTTATTAATGTTTTTATAACACATTTGTATTTTATTGCAAATATATATTCAGTCTTCACTGTATTTTAAAGAAATACTTGTTATAAAATATAATAATAAACTATAGATGAGTTCCAACCGTTTCATTTCATAACCGAACCATTTTATATTAGTGGTGGTTTTGGTTGAAGCCAAGGGTTGTTTCCCACAAAACTATTTGAATGAATACTTTCGTTCATTATTTTTGTCATTAATTTCAATTCCTATTGGTTGAGTCATAACTTTCAATTCCTATATATGGAAAATAAATCTAATTGCATAACAATTATCAAACTTATACTTTTTAGCAATAATTGTGAAACTTTAAAATTAGTAATTGAATAACCTAGCGCAATATAAATATACTGTATCTCTCTTTTTCAATGCTATAATATAGAGTCGCAAAAGCTATCATTCATTAAAATAATCGATTGATATAACATACGGTATATTATGCTATATTTATATATTGATATAAAAATATTTTATTCATAGCAAACAGATAATAAAGTTGTGAAAAAGTATACAAAACTAAAAAACAATTTATAATTAAAATATCTATTTTATAAAAAAACGATAGATGTCAGACTCATACGTACTTTTATGCCCTTTTAAGCACTGGTCTAAAAACGAAATATATTTCTATTGCACTGTGCTATTCAATTATAACTCAAATTACACATTCATTGTAGTACAGAAATTAAGACATAGAAACATACATTAAAACTCTCTTCTCTTTCAAATACATTTTCTGTTTTTTCTGAAATCTCTTCTCTTGATTTGACACAAGTCGGACATAAATAGCCAACGATCGGACTTGTAAAAGACTTATCGCTCTTATCGATTGCATCTTATAAATGGACGAATAATCAATGCTGTGATTTTACCATAATTTTAACCCTTAACCACCCAGTAGTGTCCATCGGACACGTTTTTCAATTAAAACTCTTGCTTTATGGACATTACTGGGTGGTTAAGGGTTAATAATGTTATTAATTTAATACTTGCTATCATTTTATTTTTGGAACAAAAGCGTTCAATTAATTGACTTAAACAAATTCCAACTATAACAGTAGTAATAAAGCCTACGAATGAAATATACCAATTACTAATGTGATACAATCTTAGCATTCCTCTAAAAAAATAATTAAATTAATTTAATATGGTCAATTTTATGTATAATAATTATATCTAATACTCGGGTCGATAGTCCATTGTATAATTTTGATTGTTGGCAGTCATCCATACATCACCAGACACTTGAATAAATGTTTCACTGGAACAGCCATCAACTGAAACTGGCAGTTGAAACCCTTTAGGCTTTGGATACACCATAGCGCTCACAGTTATAAAGAGGCACATTCCGACCCCAGAAATAAAGCCAGATAACGCTCCCTTTGAATTAGCAAATATTAATGAATTGTGCATTGACAGACCCATTTACATTAGTGGGATGTAATTTTAAAATTCTAGGGTGGGGTAATACTCATCGCATTTGGTAGAGTATTTTTTAAAGTTTATGGAAAATTTTTAAAATTTAGGAAATATTTTAAAATTTAGAATTTTTTTTGGGGTGGGAGGGGGGAGAAGGGGAGGAGGGAGGGGGGGGGTACAGTTTGTTCAAATATCCAGGGAAGTAAGTGTACATCTCTCCCGCCTTGGCAAACCATGTTAAGGATTAACTTAAATTAATTAATATTTGTAAGCATACAATTGCATTAATGCACGGGCAAAATATTCCCAAACAGAATAAGGCCAAAAGAGGACCTGTAATTGAACCGCTCATTGCTATTGATGCCTAAAAAGAAAATTGATACATCAGATTATTTACTGATAAGAATAAATGTTTTCCAGAAGATTTCTATTAGAAGAATGAATAGTAATTCTCACTTGAAGAACGGTTCCCAGTCTTCCGACAACAAATGCCAGACCAATTGCTAGCAATCCATAAGATGTGGCTATATTTTCATAAAAGAATTGTAAAATAAATTTATACTACAATAAAGTTACTGTATTTTACTTATAAACAGTGATGTTCAAAGCTCGAGCTTTTGGCGCTAGGTGTCGAGCGCTGACACCGAGCGTAGAATTTTCTTCGAGTGTGAGCGTGCTCGGCTGGCAACCGAGCACGAACACACTCGGGTGAGCGTCAAATCTAATATATTAAAAGGCTTTTTATGAAACAGTAATTTTTATTTTAACAGAAATTGAATTTGAATTTATTGTTTAGGCAGTTAAGTGTTCAGCAAAGCTGGTGTTCTTTACAAAACATTAACCTTTATGAATAACGTACATATTAAGCCTTAATGAATTTAACCATAGAATCGCACAGATTATCAAATATTTGATTAAAATAAATCAAAATTGAGGGGTGTCAAAAGTCTGACTGATAGGAAGGGGTAAACCCGAAAATCTTTCAAATTTTTTGGGTGTGGTCAAAACTCATCTGTTTTATAAAACAATTTTATTTGAAAATTGATTTTCTCGCCAAAATATTTTCAAAAAATTACCTAACAATTTTTATGATTGACTCTTTCCCTAAAAAACATGAAAGTAGAAATATTAATGGATATTCTAAAGAGGGAACTTCGGGACCGTTGGGTTACCGATTTGAAAAATTATTTTTGTGCATAATTACCATGTTATCACATTCACAAAAATCGACATTAACCCTTCGTTACATGTGTGGGGTAAAAGTTTACCCCACACCCCATTGACATACATATGTAATTTAATCCATCGCTGTAACGAAGGGTTAAAAAGGCTGACCGATATCAGTGCTCCGGAACCAATATTTTAAAATTTTATTTTATAACGAGAGTCTGTGGAGAATTTATATTATTAAATAAACCAACAACTATAATATTTCTGCCAAATTCTGTAGGGATCCGGTCATCTGTTAGAAGTGTTTTTTGATTTCAATGCACTGCCCCTTTATTGCAGGTTTTTTAACATAACATAACACTAAGGTCTGGCATTGCTCAGTACTGCAATAGCATTAGAAGCATTAGAGCGCCAAGCTTGAACATCACTGCTTATAAGTTAGTAATATTATAATTGTATTAAAGATTCTCAAAAATTTGAATATTTATGATATAAAATCAAATATTGAAAATAACTCATTAAATATAATTCAAATTTTTGAAGTTTTTGAATTAACAATGAATAATAAACAAAAAGTATTAGAAAATATATTAAATTAATTAAATAAAAAAATTATCTTTAAATAATATTTTTTTTCTGCAATTTTATTACCTACTAATCTAGTGATTAAAAGCTGTTTTTTCTCTTTTATATGACGAAAGTATCTTTTCAATAAATCATCCCAAGTGACAGTCGCCAATGCATTAAAACCAGATGATAATGTGCTGAAAGAATGTAATTTTTGTTAATATGTTATAATACAATGATGTATTTATTATAAAATGATGCAGAGATGGCCAAGGTATAAATGTTCCATGGGAGCGGGTAATTTTTGTAACTTTAAAATTTTAAGGGAGGGTCAAACTTTTCCTTTTTTAAGGCAATTCTTCCCCAAAACGGGTTTTTAGCCAAATATTTTTCAAATATTTTTGATCAAAATTCCTTGGCAGGGTCTAGGGACCAAGATAAAATTTTTTCAAATGGTTGGACAAACCTGTGGGGGTCTAAAATTGATAGGGAGAACAAGGTAAAATCTCAGAGCCATGAGGGGGTACCACCCTACCTACAACCCCCTTGACCATCTCTTATGCAAACCTTAATGAGCCACTGAAAACGCAAGAAACAAAGAAACCGGGCAGACCATTAAATTTGGAGAGAGTTTGCATAATAAAAAATGGCATAAGCTTTAAAAATAGATTCATTATATTAGAATCAAGAATTACTTGGTATAGAATTGTAACTATTACCTGATCATGTTTTTCTATAAGTTTCAAAGATACGGGATCGCAATTGTGATATTTTGCGAAAATAACAACACCGCACCAAATGGCTGTAAAAGATATTAATATAACTCCCGGAATATTCCAATATAATGCTCTGTGAGACAAAAGAAATGATACAAACATTATAGATATCATAATTTTGATAATAAAACGTTTTTTAACGCTAAACAATTCTGAGTTTCATTGAATTTTTTTCAATATTAAGAATATAATTGCTTTTAAATAAGGTATGCCCGAGGTATACAACAGAGATAGGGAAGGGGTGGGTGTAGAGGGTGTACCCCCCTCTGGGCTCAGAAATTTTACGTTGGTCCCCCTTGACTTGTAGGCCCTCCCCCCAAGAATTTCTTGTCCGAAATTAAAACTCAAAAGAGAAAGGCCAAGGTAAACGTGGAGATCATGGTAAATCTCGAAAAAATTCTTGAAAAAAATCAAATGGCAACCAAGGTAAATTTTTTTTTTAAAAGTAACCCCTCTGGAGCTTCATACCTTCCCTATCTCTAATATACTTGTATATGATTATAATCAAGAATGGAATTTTTCGGGTAGACCCGAATTTACCCGAATCTAACTACTTGAACCTAATTTACCCTAATTGAGTCAAAAACTCTCAAATTTACAAAAAATTTACCTTATAACGCTCCTTATATAAGCTAAAAAGTAGTGTGAAATATACTGAAAGTTTTTAATATATTACATAATTTGTTTTTTTAATAAATTGACATAGTATCAAATATATTTTAAGCTTAGAAAAAAAGTCTACCCATTACTATCTGTATTTATAGATGGTTAGCGCCGTTCTGTATAAATAAAATTATTCTTTCAAATAATTTTCATATTAAATTAGGGTGACCACTACTTATATAGACAATTCTGAACACATTGAAAATAAAAATTAATGAATAAAGAAGTTTTTTTATAGATTTAATATTTTCCTAAAAAGCAATGGAAGATAAAACATTAAATATTTTAGCATTTGCCCAAATTCTGAACTATCCAGCTGAGATCTGGACATATTTTCACCTTACTGTAGATAAAAACGAAACATTAAATTATGCAGAAAATGTAATTAATTCTAATAGCTAATAGAAATAATGTAAAAAATATTTAAATTAACTCATTTTTTGAACTCATATACGTGTAAATTAACTGATATTTTTAAAAAACATGACCAGAATGCTGACCGGAATTTGGCCTAATTTTTGCCCGAATTATCCCATCCCTGATTATAATATTATGATTTATAAATATTTATCAACAGATATTATTTCACATCATCCAAATGGGGTTATGAAGAGCTCATAACTTTTATGCTGTTATATTCTTTGAAAAAAAGTTTTCATAAGCCAACTCCCTAATGAAACCAGTTCTCACGGAAGACCATGCTGAAAAACAGCACGCGACTGGGGTTCGAACTCACGACCCTTCGATCATGCGATCGAAGCCATTGCGCATTACGCCATTCTCCCTAATATTCTTTATATTATTTATTCTTTTTTAAATCTAAAAGACTGTGTCTAATCAGTTTAGTCTTAACTTTTTTGCTTTAGAAGTCGTACCCATACAGCAATATCTTTGTACTTGAGTCTGTTTCACGCAATAGGTTCCTGTCCATCCGGTTAAGCTTCCCAAAAATATTGCCCAAAATGTATCGCCTCGATATATATTGAAATTTGAACTGTATTTAAGAAAGCACTCATTTAATAGTAAACTTTTGAATAGTATACAAAATAGCATTAAATAATTGTTTTATTCCTACGCCATTATACCTAATGCTATATAACTATAGGCTCATTGCAATAAAATTACAGAGGAAGTTCATATATATAGATGTCGCGCATATTAAATATTTTAATTGTATTTATTCCACAATAAAAAAAGCCAACAATTTCAATTTCTATGTGCCCTTATCGCCCACGGCTTCTCAATTATATAAATAATACGAGTATATATTATAAAATATATTTGCACTACGTAAGGGTTCACTTAGTGCGCACGTATCTATGGGGGAGGGTGTCACTCAAAAGCGTGCAAACCCTTTTAATCTTATATGCTTAAAATTGTGAATAAGGGTACAAAAGCATGCAATGTTGGGAGTAGGCGTCTAAAAGTGACATATTTGTGCTTGCGCACAAAATGAACAGCCCCTAATTGAACATTAAAGCAGCTTTTCATAATTAAAGCGCTTGCACTGCAACGTTAGCCTTTATTAAAAAATAGTTGAATAGTAAATAGTGCTTTCAGTTTATTAAGTCTTATGGATAGATATAATATATATATATAAAATATAAGTTAAGTAACAAATGATACTTGAATATAACCAATCGATTGTTATTATATGCTATCTTCCAGGGCTCTATCAGACCACCCGCTTCTATAGAGCCAACTATAGCTACCATAAGCACTCCGGAGAACATAAGGATTGTCTGAAAAACGTCAGTCCACACGACCTATAGATTATGAGACATCTATACCTATGCAAACAATTGCGTTGAATTTTAAAAACTTTACCGCTTTAATGCCTCCCTTCAGGTTTCCATTATTTTAGAGCAGGTTTAGAGTAGTTAAATTTAAATTTCCATTTGAGTTAATCACAATTTAATAATAAAACAATAAGCTTACGATTGATGTGTAAAATGTGCAAATCGCACCCACAACTAATATTGAAGTTGTCACAGAGAGTGGTGTAACTGTGAAAAGTTCATAAGATTTTAGCTCATTACGTTCAATTTGAGCTTGTTTATAAATAATATGCATTATTATCTCATTATAAAATTATAATATAATTATTTAGTTACCTCTCCCCATAGGTTTTGACCTATCCCTTCGACTATGATTGCTATAGTATCTTACATATTAAAAATGGTTCGCCAGACCACTTCGCGTCTGGGGGAGTAAGTTTGAAAAATTTTGAAATTCTTGGAGTGGGAGAGGGTACAACTGAATGGATTTGATAGACAATCTTTCAAAATTTAGGAAAATTTTGTAAGGGAGTCCAGTTTTTCAAGTTTCCAGTTGGGTGTACACTCCACAAAACCCTCCACCTTGGCGAACCATACTTATGAGTACTACTCGAGAGTAATCTTATCATCTGATTAACGAATTTTTGCAATGCATAGAAAATCCCTTAAAGTGGTTTTTATTGCAATACTTGAAAATCTAAACGCATAGTTTTGTAAACAATAAAATACGATACACTGCAAAAACTTTGATCATATATTAAGATTACTCAGGTGCAACTGGGCGTAATGAACCTCAGCTTCAGGTCTGGATTCTAAATTTTAAAAAAGGTTCGGGTTTGAGGTTTAAGTTTGTGACAGGTTCGAGTTTCATGCATAAACCTCTGGAACCCAAACATGTTAAGCAGCAATAATTGCATATTATAATTATTATAATATAAATTAAATTTAACTTTCTCGCAATTCATTTGCTCGAAAACACTTTTAAGATTTTTATTGTATATTTTATGAAAATTTAAAATGTCAATTAAAAATTGAATGATTTTCATTGACTTATTTATTATTTATAAGTCAAATAATTTTGGGGTCTATGGTTCTGGTACACAGCTCCGTGTATTTCTTATGTTACAGTAGACTCTCGTTATAGTGAACGACCAAACGCAAGAGAAATCCGTTCACTATAGCGAGAGATTTACTATATCGGGAGTCAATACTATAACATTGTCGGGTATAGCGAACCAAACTAATGGTCTAAAACTGTTCACTATAACGAGAGATTCACTATATCCGACTTCACTATAACGAGAGATTCACTATATCCGACTTCACTATAACGAGTCTACTGTATTTTTAAAGCATCCATAGAATATTTCTTTCTACCCTTAAGTAAAAAATAACTCCTATAGCATAATAATTTCTTATTTTTACTTTAACTTTCACATTATTAAAGCTGATATTTTAATTGTGAACATGTTTTCGATAGCATCGTTAGCAAATCTTTTTCAAACAATTTTTGAGTCCAAATGACTTGTATTATTTGATGTGAGTGCTTTTCTCGTTGTTGGGAAGCTTCAACTCAATTAGCATCTTATTATTAGGTTCAAACGGTTTAACCCTTTATTTACAATTTTCTATTTTCAATACAATTTTACAATAAAATTAGTGACAGATACAGCTTTAGTGATAGAAGTGATAGATGTGAAAGTTCTTAACGTTGTGATCACGAAAAAAGTAAGAAATTATTATGAATTCACACAACGAAAAAAGTTTGAATGATCTCCTATGGCATATATTATTGATTTTTACTTCGTATATAATTTTAAATTTAATATAAGCATAAATAATTATTTTTACCTTAATTTTTATTCAATAGTTTATGTTTAAAATATATAACACATTTTAATGATTATGTCTCAAAACAATTTATCTGATTGATAAAAAAGCTGTTAAAATGAAGTAATATGTTAAATATGAGGCTCACTTTCAATTTCGATTATAGCAGCTCAACGTAACATATAAAGTAACTCTAGCGCTATATTTAGCTTAAGAGTGTAAGTTACACTAAATTGTAATAGTTGTGTGCAAGTATATGTATGCATTGATTGAAATGAAGGCCAATAACAAGGATGACCTCAAGTATACAGCGAATGCCTTTTCTTAGAATTATTGTGCAATACTATAATAGAAAAAATTTCTCATTAAACTCTTAGTTGAGATTCAGTGCTAAAATTTACTTATATAATAAAAAGTAATAAATTAATTGTATTAAAAATATTCAACATTTATTTAAAAGGGAAAACAAATTATAGCAACCAATAATGAATAAAGTTGATTAAATCACTGCAGCATAAGCTAAATCCTTCTGTAACCTCTCACTTTATTAAAAATTTTATCTAATCTTATATTAAGAAAAGCTTATCTTTAATAAAATTCAATTACATTATAAAATATTTTTAGTTACCTTCAAATATTGTATAAAATGATTACTAGAAATACTAAAATCACTAAAACTAGAATTGCTTAAAAGCGTGTCACAAGTATTTCTATATTATGTTAGTGTTAAGTAACACATTTCAGAATAAAGGGCGAAGTTATTAGTTAAACAGAAATGGCCTTCAATTAAAGTAAATCTTATTTCAAAAATAATATTTCAAATGTGTGGTCCTATGATGTGATTTATTATCAGAAAAAATGTGTTGAACCAAAGCCAAATTGGGGAAATGCTAGCAATACAGTAGATAATAATATAGGCGATACTCTCGTTATAATAAAGTCGGAAATAATAAATCTCTCGCTATAATGAAATTGTTTTTGGACAATCCCTAATACTATAGAATTATCCCAATCCGGAACGGCCAATAACTGTAAAACATCTCACTCTAATTCAGGGCAAAGGTGAGATCTTCTTAAAAGGGTTGGCTGGAAAAAATGTTAGCAATTTTTGATTAGGTTGTATTTTATGCAATATAATGAGGCCCTTATATAATTTTTGTGTTCAAAGTTTGTTAATATATACTTATATTTAAGTTATTTTTTATTCGAATTATATGCTACACAAATATATATTACATAAAGCCAACAATTATTTGTTTACCATTTTGTGGTAAAATTATATATTTGAGCGCAAATTATTTGATGTAATAAATGTAATAATAGTTTTGATTACAAACATTATTTGTGGTATACTATGGTAATGTTCGTTTTAATATAGTCAGTTGATAAAAAGTTACATATTACATTACATTGGTTAGTATTATATATTACTCTGAAGGATATTTGCTCTCATTTTTAATTTATGCGATACATGTTTATTATTTTTGACTAAAATTTTCAATTAAATAACAGATTTTTATTTCAAAATGCGTGTTCTGAGACAATATTTTAAGGTTTTAATGATTTTAAGGATCCTGGTGTGGGTAAACCACTCCTGAATCTCCCCCTAAGAAATGTCTGTATTTGATATAAAATAATGCATCATATTTTGCATAACATTTAGATGAATTCAGTTTTATTCACATGAGTAAAACAATAATATGACATATTTATACTTCACATAAATCATGATATTATTTCATTATTGATGAGTGAATCACTTATGTTATCCATTATTATTTTAATATACAGATATTATGAAAATCCACATAAAAAACCATAACCTCAAAGATATTAATTAAATTGATGCATATGTTCAAAATTTTATTATTATTATATACCAGGCCCGGCCAACGCGCGGCCCGCGAGCCACAGCTGGCTCTCGACGGCTTTATGCGTGGCTCGCGAAGACTTTTGCAAATATATTACAATTATATCTTAATTTAATAAATCTAAACAAAAAAGTAGTATATCTGACCAACATTTGAAAATAAATTCAGCTAAAAGTTTAAACCCTAATATCGATAAAATTGTATCTGAAAATGCGATGTCAAGTAATGACAAATAAACTCTATTTAAATATTAAGAGAAAAGTTTGGCTCTCGGGAAAAATTATTTTTAAGATTCGGCTCCTTAGCTAAAGTGAGTTGGCCGGGCCTGATATATTCTATTCTCTGCAATGCTTACACTCAAACTCAATTTATAACAAAAATATACTGCGAAAGTGTATTACTTTGAATTTCGATTTGCAGCTTATAAAGGAATGATCGATACCGTAACAGCAGTTTAAATGAAAATCTTTGCTTTAGAGATGATTCTATTCATAACAAGTAAACAAAATAATCAATAGCAGAATGTGAGGGCTGTGCATTGTATGTAAATACATATCTCTATTCCCTCTTCAAATCACTTTGAAATTAAAAATGTATCCGAATCATTAAATAAGCTTTTAAATGAACTAACTTTCAAAATACATATAATACATATTTCAGTCAATATTTAAAATACATACATATTTTCACTTTTTC
>JAQGCH010002824.1:0-11824 GCA_034699485.1 Nanhermannia elegantula
GGTCGTGCGGCACAGCATTGAAAGTAATTCTAAATTATAATAATGAGTCAGCGTCTCGTGTCGTGAATTAAAGAGTCAAGAGAGAGACCAGTTGCTGACACTGCCACTGTCGCCAATTGTTCATATTATTGCTGGAATAATGTTCTGCTTTTAAAGAGAAAAATCTTATTTTATAAGAAGAAGAAAAACTAATGTGATGTTGAATTAGTTGAGAAAAGCAGTTTCCAAATAGCATTACAGGCATTAGAGAAGTAGACTAAGAGAGGTATTAGAAGTATAAAAGTATGTGACGGCTATTTGTTTGCCTTAAGGGTTACCTCTGTTGGAGATCTACATTTACTTGAACAGCAACAACATCAACAATACTTTTTGGTTGTAGTCCTGTATGGCCATCAAAGTCAGTCTCTTTCATAAAGCATTGTTGCCATACTTTCTATAGTTGGCATATAGTATATACTGTTCAGTACGAATGGTTTCCAAAACCCATGGGATTCATAGTCTCTTACATTCAGTGCCTTTTTGGCTGATATAATAATATACAAACGAAGGGCAGAGCGCGGCGTTTGTTTGACTCAACGACCGAACTAAAGAGCAAAATTTCGACGATTTCACGTTTTGATCAGGGTTTCAGGCAATGGCACAAAATAGACCAAAATAGAGCTCAAATATAGCAAAACTTATGATCTATTGGATGTATTTGCGAATATAGCAAATAAGGCACACAATCAAACACGAGATTGAAGCCTAACCTTTGTGTTACATGTCTTAATACTCAGTATGAGGTCTATACAATTCGATTGGACTCATCACAACTATTTGTTAGCTATGGACAGATGGTTGGATCCATTTTATTCATTATTCAATAGGTTTTTAATGAAAAACCGCAGATAAAAGATTCAATGTTTCGCGATAACCATAAAACCTGCCTTTCAGTCAATTTTGAGTATTATTTTAGTTAATCCAAAACCTGAATGAAGGCAGTGATTATTTAATAGCTCATATTTAATCCTAGTTTTTGTATTAAATAGCAATAAAAGTAAATATTGTAAAAGCATTTACTCATTTATATGTTTAAATTTACACTTTATTCAAAAACAGTTGAATTTTAAATTTTATGGTTAACTTTTACCAAAATTGTAGCTCATTATACCATACAATAGACTAAATAAAAGTAATTTCTTCCCCTTTTTATAATTACTGAAATAAATCAAATTTGTTGAGTAATGCAATAAATGACTGGCATATGTTCAAGAATAGTGTAGCGAAACGAAGTTATGTATTATTGTTATACATGAATTGCTCCTTAGATGTCTTTCTTATGCAAAGTTTATTTACCATTTGTCAGAGGAGCACAATATTTCTTGTGAATTCTTTTGTGGGATACTGTCATTTGATTTTTTTCAAAAACTCAATACTCCCCTCTCTCTCTCAAAACCAAATTTTATTATTATTTAGCATAGAGTACAATATGTAATAATAATAACACAGAAGTCTGTATTGTGAATCATTTATAAGCTTAAATACCGCCCATTTGGTTATATGGCTTAAAAAGTATTTGGTGAGAATGTTTTGATGGACATCAATGATAACATACTATCTTTTTTATAAAGTCCTCGAGACAGCTGTGAAGATATTCATTTTAGAAATACTTACTTATGATATAATTTTTGCAAATAAACATCATTATTAAGTAATAATGCAAAGAATCGGTTCAACTAAACCTAAGTTTCTACAACTCTGGCCTTTATCTCATACATTTGCATTTTAAGCTTTTAAGTACTGGTATGTTATTATAGTGAAGGATTGAACAATCAAAATGTGATTCATTCAAGTCTAATAATTGAGTTCTCATGAATATATTCAAATACTAGTAAAATACTCAATAATAATATTTAACATCAGAATAGAATATAGAATTTATATATCAATCAATATTCAAAATTTATTTGTATCTAATAATTAAATTATTTTCATTTTCAGATCATTCACTTTATTGATTATTTTTTCAATTAAATTAAATGAAAATACAATACTAACGACCAGTTTATATCCAATATAATAATACTTTTAGTGCTAATGAGATTCATTATGAATATTTCAAGAGTTTGAATCATTATATTGAATAATTGAAATAAATTATTCAATTTTCTCATATTCAGTGACAAAAATACATTATTATTTGGGACAATTAGCAGGGCTTTAGCTCTAAATGGATTAGAGCTATATTTGAAATACGCGGAGCAAAGTTTTATCCTAAACATCCCATTCACTAAATTTAAACTTAAAAGGAACGGAGTTTTGGCGAACTCTAAAGGAAACCTTAGAAATCTCAGTGGAGGCACATTTCTATATTGTGTTACCGTTTCCATTATAACCTATTGGATTGGTCTCTAAATAAAAAGACCTCATGAGTCGTCGTCTATCATTTAGTGCCATTAATGTCAAATTTACCATTTACTCAATAGCCTCAATAGTCAATAGATCTCTCCCGAGCGGCTCTTTATCAATGCATAAGATATGCATTTGCTTTGCATTTACTTGTCCTAAAACGCGAAATATTTATTTCTTGCAGAAAAATAAGAATAAATATTTAGAATAAAACTTAATACTAAGCTAAGTGTGTCATAACTCAAAGTTAAAGTATATGAAATTTGATAACACAAGAAATCTTTTATAACTAAAAAGCTGTTTATAAGACTAAAATACACATAACATTACAGAAGGCCATATGTATAGCTATATGTATAGCTTAATGTTTTAAGTAAAACATTAGTTAAGTATAGATAAAGATTTGTGAACACATTTTAATGACTATGATTAATATGTCTGACTATTTGAGTTTACTTAAGAAAAAGTTCAATGAGATAAAGAGTAGGCAATTATTCGAAAGATAACTTCAAAGCAAAACATTTCCAAATTTTATCGGTTGAGTAGAGAAAAGCAAAAAATTTTGTGATTTTAAAATTGCGAACCAAAGTGTATAGTTTGAAAGAGATGCCAGTTTAAGATAAAGGTGTTTCGCGGACAATAGGGATCTACTATTTTACGAGTTTACTCGCACTCATTGTTGTCTCCGCTCACTCCATATGTGCACATCCTTCTCGACAATTCTTATATTCTTGTACTCACTAAAGATATGGAAGATTTGTAACTTAGATATGCGAATCACTGCGTATTGTATCAGACGGTGTGACCAATTTCGCGATCATATGCTTTGGCTGAAAAATTCTTTTTTTTGTCGGCGTTGTTCCAGACTCTAAATCATTTTCCAAGTCTTACTCTGTTTTTCTTTTGAATGGAAAAGTTGGATCGCATTTTAAGAAGTTGGCTCAGATCTGCTTTTCAATCTGGAGGTGACCATCCGAAAAATTTGGGGTCACTAACAACCAATTATTGTTATTACTTTTGGCTCAGTCTCTGACAATTCTATCAATGAAAGCATTGCATTAAAATTGCAGACGAATAATAGCTGTAACGCCATAGAGTGTGCATTTTCTGAGCCATTGAACAAAGCATCTGTATTTCCAAACTTCTTATATGTTTTATGGTCTCAATTTTATTTAATGAATCAGCTGTTTCTTTCAAATTTGTATTACTTAAGTAGTATTCTTTAGTAATTCAAAAAACAAGACAAGGCTAACGGGTGAGCACTGCTTTACATTCCGCGACTTGTTTCTTAACCTTTAAGTAATTTAATAAACTTTTATTGGTTACTATGAAATAAAAGTAAACTTTTAATGTTCTTCTTCTATAATATAATCAAATTCAATAGAATGACAGATTTCCGTAGAGATTTCTGAGCTGAAACACTATTTTTCTTTGAATTCTTGTTCAAATAATACAATATACAAAATATATCGAGTCCTCCAAAGACAAGACAGGAAGTGAAAGAAAACAGAAAATAATAGGTCAAAGTTTTCATTTGTTATTCATTCAAAAATTCAATTAAAGCATTAAACATTGTTTGTACAGTAGAAGTAATGGAAATTTTTCCCTAAATGTTACCCATGTTTAGTCAGTAAAAGCCAGTGTTCAATACTAAAGTATAAACTTATCTCTAGAGAAACAATGAATAACATAAATATATCTAAAACCTCCAATTTTTAACAATGAATTCGTGAGATTAATAGGAAAATAGTGATAGTTTTCATGTAAATATTAGGGCAAACAAATAATAACTTTATGTCTAATAACATGAGAAGAACTTATGAAATGTTTAAAAAACATATTTTACTTTAGGATTAAAAAATAAATTTATAAATGATTTTAATTAATTTTTTTAATTAACGAGTGCTTATGACAGTTAAAAAGTGCACCTGTATGCTAATTTAGTTTCATGTAATTGAATTGTTTGAGGGGGTCTTTGAAAATCAAATTTTGAAAGCTATAATTGGATGACTACTTGTCTGATAAAAACTATAAATAATTTTTATTTTTGAATTCAATATTAAAAGAGAACCGATTTAGCTGTGATATAATCACACATAAAAATGAAAGATGAAAGTAAGGAAAACTATAGAAAAATAGATGTTTGAGGGAAATAAATAAATAGTGAATCTTATAAGAATCGATATAAGGTTTCCTTATGATTGAAATCCACTCAAACTTGAGTTGACGGATCAGCAAAGCTTGAAGGATTGCCGCACTCTTGTTCTCTTTATAATGTGATATTATATATTATATCTTTATTTATTTTTGCCCCAAAATCCAAGAGTTAGACATACCATTTCCAGTCTGAATAGCAATCAGTTTAACATTAAATTCTTATTCAATTCCAGGATTGAAATTCAAAAAATAAGATATAAATCAAACTGAAATATTAATCCAATCGATAAAAATGAGAAAAAATTAGCTTTTAATCGAAAGAACTTTAATATATACAAAATTGAAAATTAATTTTGATAATTTATTTAATATTAAGTAAAGCATAAAAGTTTAGCATTTTATTCAATAAAGCAAAATAATAAATTATTTTTATGTTCGCAGAAAAATTGATCAGTTTTAGCGTTTATGTCATAATATATAGGAAATGATTGGCTTTTGCACAGATGCAGTTGAATACAATTTAGGTGCACATCACGCAAAATGTCATGTTTGTTCTGCATAATTATATATGAAATTGTGTGTATATATATATTGTAAATGTGCCACAAAGCGAATGTCAGCTTAGGAGACTATTTTTAATTAAACAATTGTCACACTTGTCTTCCATATATATCACATGATATTGCATTTTACTCTCTATAATATCAGGCTTCAAAATATTTTTTTAAGAATGAGCCAAACTTTTAAATTGCATGAACTTTATTCAATATTATAATCATATTAAAAATATTTTTTTAATGCAGAAAATTTTATTTTCATATTATCAAAAAAAAGGTAATTTAGATAATTGAGAGTAGACATGATCTAACATTAAATAAATTAGAAATTTTTTCGAGTTGTAGAGTGAAAGCATAGCTAATAGGAAACAGTTGCAAAAGCTTAATAATAGCAAATAATGTGAGGTAATGGTGAAAATGTAATGAAATGTTGTAGTTCTCAATCAGGTTTTGCATCAAGTGTCAAACTGTCAACTAAAATACAGAGATTCAAAAAATACTTGATTTAATCGGGACACTCACTGTCGGAGAGTAAGGAATGCATTTTACAAAAGAAAAAAGTGAAAGTAAAAAAGTGAGACAGAGAGACAACAACATAAAAAAATGCCAAATGTGTTCTACAAAGCGTTGCGATTTCGACATCTAAACTGAAATGTATCACAAATGACAGGTAAATGGAAACATGACTTCATGAGACAAAGACATCTTTACTTTTTGCACTCGACGTACTTGTGATGGACAGCATTTGCTGAAATAGTGAAAAAGTTACTCAACTATCATAATAAACAATACGATGCAATTGGTTGGAGTTCTGTTAGATTATAGTATGAATGACATAATGTAAAGGTGTGTTTAGTTTATTGTGAACTAATATTTGCTATTTTTGTACTGAATTCAATTTGGAAAAGAGGATAGAAAAACAGCTCAACAGCAGTAAGGCATATATGGAAAGAGAATTTCATTATAACATCAAATATCAAATATTTTACTTTCATTGTATTATATTATCAGTGAATTATTGTTTGAATCTCCGAACCATCAAAGTTGGAGTCCCTCTAAAAATGTTTACATTTTTGATTGTAAATACTCTTTTAGATGAAAACCTCTGGTTTTGTACTTTACGTCTGAAAACTATTTGTTTTTGAGCAAACACTGACGCAACTTCATAGTTCACTGAATTTACAGTATTTCTTATTCAAATGTTCACAATTGTATAAGAATGCGGTACGTCATGAAAATTAAATGAAATGAATCTCATGCAAAAAACACGCTGAGCAGATCGCTATCAGTTATTTTCTCCTCTTTTCAAATACGCTAAAGTGCATACACTTAAGAGTTAAGAGTGTAACATATGCAAAGTTACAGTACATCATACAAGTTATTGAGGCAAATGTTCTGCTTATGCATGTTTATGCCCTTCTATGACTATCTGATCGGAATCAAGTAGTTTCAAGTTTTGGGAGGGATGTCTTGCACTCAACAAGAAAGTGGAAAATACGAGTCCATTTTGCATGCTTTCCATATGAAAAAGAGCAGATGTTCTTAAACTTTGCATTAATGTGAGTTTACCAAAAAAAAGGGGAAAAAGCATAACGATTATAAGTTTGTGCTCACGATTTCTACTATTAAGAGAATAGAGAAAATGTGTATTTCATTGCTTTCAATAGTAGAGCAACAAATTTAAATTTATTCAATATTTTATCATTATCTCTGATCTAACATTTCTACTTTTTCTTATTCGCTTTACAACAGATAATAATTATTATTTATTTTTATGAGTTTCTACACAATATCCTCATTTAGTTAACTTTTTTGATTAATTGTTATTATAGTTTCTGAAACTATAAATAATTTTTAAGAAATTAATTTATTTTAGGCAATAGTTTTGTCGGAACTTAAGGGAAGAGTAACTGAATTTGATTTAACACACAATACGCGATCTCATGTCAAGTAAATTTAATAAATGATAGAGAAGTTCGTGTTTTTAGTTTGTTTATTGGTGTGTCAGCTGTCAATGATGACCACCGGTCCGGAAAGGTGCAATCTATCCATTATATTATGTCTACGACAGCCATCCACAAGCTTTTTTGTCTTGTCCAATGCCAAGCCCTTCACATCGGTCGTTTCCTATTGAGCCTAACTTTCAACTCATCAAAAAAATTAAGTCCCCCCTCATCTAAATTTAAGCTGGAAGTAATGCCCGCATAAAATAAAATTCAAAGCATTGCTAAAAATTAGATTATAGTTTGATAGTCAGTATGATTCATAGCGTATTATTAAGTAATGCATTTTTAGGACTGTAATTAGCCATATATTTATGTCAGATTATGCCAATTGTGATGTGGTAAACAGTGTATGAGAGCGGACATCAGCATTAACGCTCTCAAAGTATGCTGTCAACTGATACTAGCAATTTGCGTCAGGTTTGGCTCTGACTCTTGCTCTGGTCAACGTTGGAAATTGTAGTAATTTCTTAGTTAAGTGGATGCACACATTCACACACTACAGACTCTCTCAACTCTGCATTTCAGTGAGATTTCGAAAAGCAAAACAATTTGTGACTTGTGAGTGGCGGACCACCAAAATACTGACTAGTATTATAGCCGGATGTAAAGACCTAATAATCCAATAGACTAAAAGATGTAAAATTCGAGCTATTCAAACAGCTTCTTTAAAAGCCATGACTTTCAGCCTACAAACATGTACTTTATAAAGGCTGGAATATAGTGTACATTTTAACAGCTTCCTTTATTCTTTTTTCTTTAAACTTATTTCTTCAGTATTAAATGTTAAGTCAATGTCAACATCGTGTCAATTAATTGCATTTGACATGAAATACAAATTCTTCGCACTTTCCCTAATGCACAGAAGCTCTATCTTAACCAAAAAGGCTAAATCTCATACATTTGAGTTGCTGACTTTCAAAATTTGTTGAGTTTTAAAACGCCTGCAAAAAGTTTTGAAACAATTTTATTTTTTAGCTTTTGATACATATACCGAAACATTTCTTATTTAAGAAATTCAACTTTTTAGCAAACATTATATAAGGAGCGGCACGTTTTGCCCACTAAGGGAGAAAATATACAAACTGGCAAACTCTTACCAATTAAAATTTAGATAAGCCAACAACTGATTGTAAAAAAGCATATGTTATATCGTTAGCATATTTTTTTAGTGCATTTAAAGCCAAAAAGTCTTATCTAACATATGACTGGGTGTGCACACATCCAAAAACTTCACAGCTTCAGAGCCGGCCGAACAACATTTAGCGCCACATTTCAACAGTTCTAATCACTTTTTGCCATTTGAGCAGATCGGCAAAAATGTTATATTATTATCTATTGAACTAATCTTAAAATGATTTTTTCTCTTTTGTTGTCTAAAAGACTCCGTAAAAACATTTCAAATATTAGAAAATTTGTGAATAACTGCATATTTATATACTGTGTATATTGAGTTGATAGAAAAATTGCAAATATAAATAACATGCACGCACTCCTCCCTTAGAACAGTGAGGATAAGTTTGCAAAGTATTGGGCGGACACCTTATTCTCGTTCATGAGATGTAAAGGCATGCCATCAACAGATCATAAGTCCTCTGCATCCTTAGGTTTACCAAAACTGTTCATCCTTTATGTATAACTATGTTTTTACTTGTGTTAAACATTTTATTTCTAATTATAAACACCTAAAGTGGAACAAATATTTGATATATAAGTTTTAAAAAATTAAATATAATTATAGACAACTTTATTATTAATTTTGATTAATCAAAATCGAAACTTTTGTACATTTATTTTTCTTAATATCATTTCAATTGAAAACATGAACACTTCTGTTATTCAGATAATTAAAAATTCAATTAATGATTTTTAAGGACATTCATCAAAACTCAAACTCAAGGATCTAATTAACAAATAGATATCTAAAATATTTTGATACTTGAAATATCAATATATTAAGTCAACTTAATTTATTGATATTTAAGAATTTTTATTTAAAAGAAAATTTTAGTTAAAATAAATTTTTGAAAATTTGAACTCAAGTATTAAAACTCTTTCATAATTTATAACATTTGATAAATTTTTTATTTTAGAATTGCACTGAAAGGGCATAATTTCAAATGTTTTCAAGACTTCTTAACTCAAATAAATTATTAAAAGTTTCTTTGAACTAAATATATATTTGTTGACAAGAAACTAAAGAGAGCGGAAAATAACTAAAATGACATAATATTTGAAACATTTTTAAGGAAATTATATTTTAAGCTTTAATGTGTAATTTGAAAAGAGATTTTAAGAAAAATGATATTCAGGATAATAAGAAAATAGTAAAATCAATTAAAATTTAATGTAATTAATTAAGATTCATTGCTTATATTATTTACATTAAAAATTATTTAAGAAAAGCGCAAACTATCTCATTAATGTTTCCAACTGATGAAAAATACTTCAAAGAATTTAAACTTAATGGAAATTTTTTTCCTGTAAGCAATTTATTTGAAATATGATAAAAATGAATCAATAGCTAAGATGATAATATCGAAAGTTTGGGCAATTTTTTATTTATTAAATAAATTTAGTAAACTTTCATATCTTAGAGTTTGTATTAACTCATGAAAGCCTGTTTAACAATGTTATAGATTATAAGAGCGTATAATAATAAATGCAGAGAATTTAGTGGAGAATCATGAAAGATGGGCTGAACAGCATGAACAACATGATAGCACGAAGTTGGCAGTCGAGACGCACCATCTCATTGATGGCGAGTTGAATTGCAAAATATTAGCTGAAGTAACTGACCTTACAATCACTTCTGATACGTAAACTCAATTCTACTTAAAAGATGATATAAAGTGCTCATCATATTGGCAGACATCCTACCGGGCGATCGCATTGATGCTCAATAGGAAGCAAAAAACAAACAGACTTTCAATGGTACGCATCAGTTCTGTATGCATCACCTTATATAAGATAATATGATGACAAATATTAAATTCTTCAAAATATCAGGACTGGAGAAACGCTCACAAATCTTCATTTCAATATTGAAATCATTTCATTTAAACAAGAGTTGGTTCATATTCTTTAGGGTTTTCTAAGCTATTCTTGTGTTCTTTGAACTGACAACTGAAACGTTAACTTATATTAATTCTTAGTTTTCAAATTTCTTACGCTTTGATAAATAAATTCATTTAAATTGACATAAATTTAATACATTATCTTCAAAATCAAAACATATAATACTCCGAAAATATAATTAATTTGAGCTGAAAAGAGATTAAAGGATTTTATGATTCATTATTAAAAGTATGAGAGAGTATGAAATTCTGTTATTGATTAGTCGGTCTGCTTATTAATATTAACTTAGAATGAAAAATATGAGAAACTTGATTATTAATACGCATTCGTCATATTTATACTTTTCAAATAAATTGTAAACTCATAAATACTATTATCAGGAAATAGCAATCCATTGATTTTTGGGTTACTTTAAATGGCATTTTAATCTTCGCCTAAACTAAAAAATAAACGCAAGTAATATGCAGTTCATTAATATAAATCGAAATCTTCGAATTCAGTAAAAGGATGACGCATTAGATTTATAATGAGCACCAAATTTATCTCATTTAATATTTTTTAGTGATTACCGAAATTGCTCAGAAGAGTCAAATAGAAGGCTAATCAGCAGTTTTATAAATAATGAAATTTTGTCTCTAAATAAAGTATTTCTAAGAAATTAGTTATACTTTCGGTGATCGCCTGAAACTACTAAAGATAAGAATTTGTGCCCAAACTTCTTATCTTCTAATCATATTAAATACATTTTATTTAAAAATTGCTATTTTTAAAAGGATTTTTTATTTCAGTAAATTTCATTAAATATTTCTAAAATGATAACTTATTCTTCATTACAAAAAACACTTAAAGTTATGCTTTTCATTGGATCTAATTTTCTGTATGATATACCATATTTTAAATGAACACATAAATTAAATTAAAAAAACGTTTTCTTCAGCCAACTCCCTAATGAGAGGAGATCTCACCGAAGCCCATGTTAAACCAGTGAGATTTTTACAGGTGGAACCTGTATTGGCTGTGGGTAAACGCGTCGGGCCTAGGGATTGTTCGAAAACAATGAATATGTGACCAACATATAGCAATCAAAGAACAACAGACGAGGCTGGGATTCGAACCCACGACCCTTCGATCATGAGTCCGGTACCTTACCCACTGCGATTTTAAAGCGCAAATATTCAAAAATTAGTCAAAAATTGAATGAAAAGTGTAGACAGAAATAATAAAACAATTTTTCATTAGTTAATTTAATTTTGTTTAACATTATACACTTTATAATTAAATCAATTGACAGATGCATTCGGATATTGAATTTTAGATAATAATTTTAAAGAAAAGGTGTCTTTTGAAAGATAATTATTTAGTTTATTCAAAAAAATTTATTTAATTTATAACAAGTGAATCCCATTACTTTGCAATTTATATAACTTTTTTATCTTAACTCTAAATACACCGTTTATGAAAAATTTAGAACAAAAAATGCTTTACAGTGCATTTGAGTTTTTTTTCATTTTCCTAAGGAGAGGCCCATTAAGTACTTACGAAAAAGGTTAATTTTTAGACTCCCTCTCCCTGACTATGCATTTATACATTTATACCCAAATTCAAGAGTTGTATTATTTTGATAAACCCCCCCCCCCCACC
>JAQGCH010002825.1:0-11823 GCA_034699485.1 Nanhermannia elegantula
ATAAGCAGGTTTTCACTATAATGGGTTTCACTATAACTGGGATGAACTGTACTGTATAAAATTCAATTAAATAACTCAGAAACAGAATCAATCCATACACTAATTATTTTGACTGCTATACTAAAACATTGAAGCTCTGCAAAGCATTTTTATATAGGAAAGTGTTCCTCAACACTAAATAGTTTAGGAACCACTGCTTTATAACTTTCAATTTCTTGTTGCAAACTCTTTACTGTTTCTCTTAAAGCTTTATTTCTATTTTCATATAAAGTCTGCATACACTCTAATTTTTTACGCTTTGTGGCCGCGGACGGCTTTGTGGCCGCGGACGGCTTTGTGGCCACGGACGACTTTGTGGCCACGGACGACTTTGTGGCCACGGACGGCTTTGTGCCTCTTCTGCCTGTAGACGCTCTTCGTCGTGAATCAATTGACGCCAAATCAACAGTTGGATTAATTAATTCAGATTCAGACATAGATCTGATCCTGAAATTTGAATCACATTCAGCCATATATGTAGTCTCTGAAGTGCTACTAATTGGCAGGTAATCCATGTTCGCAAATGACTGTAAACTTAATGCTGGACAGCTCTGCGAACATATTATTTGCTTTGTTGAGACAAATTGTTGATATATCTTATGTTTGTTTTTGAATGTTTCAAAAGAAGGCAATTTTTGAGTTATTGATTTTGTACTATTCTGTACAAAACCGAAAGACCTCTCTGTACTGAACACTGAAGTTAGATTATTGGTCACTGATTCTAATGTTGAGTCGTTTGGACTTAATTGAGTAGAACTTGACGTTACTGGTATGGAATACGGCTGTAGTGACTGTGGATTAGCTGTGTTAATTAATTGTAAACCAGTAGAGACTTGAGACAACTCAGAATTATAAAGTGGTTTATCTGTTGTAAAAATAAAATTTTTGAAATAATACTAGAGGGCAAGCTTTTAACAATAGGTTCCTCATTTGGCATCTATTGCTCTATAGCTTGACCAGTGAACATAGCAAATTAAATGTTTTATATTAACTTCCTATGACTTAAAACCACAAAATTTAAGCCAGTCTTGAAATTAGTTTAATTCAATATATTTCAGTTAAAGTCCTTAAAAAATTTATTTTCAGTCTCAATCAGGGTTACCAAATAATTTTTAAACGGATGAGGGACAAAAAATCAAAGGTGGAGCAAGGGCATGTTTTTTCTAATAAAAGAATATGTTTAAATCAAAAGCAATTTCATTCAAAACAAGCTTATGGATAATAGCTTAAGCTTATGTACTACTAAAGACAAAAGTAAAGTGCACTTTTAAGATTTCTAAAGGGCGTTTCACCTGATTACGAAGATTTGAAATGCTTGTGACTTTTTTATTAATTACCACATATTATATGATTATTAATAAAAAAAGGTACAAAAATTTCAATCTTGTTAATCCTGCAAAACACCCTTTAGAAATCTCAAAAGTGCACTCTACTTTTGTCTTTAATAGTATAAGTTTAGAAAACAAAACATAAATTTCTTATCTGAGTCAGTAATTCAATAGTAAAACATTAGATAAAACAAAGCTCAACATACCTTCTTTAGCATCGAGTTGTATTTTAGAAATGTTGAAAATACTAGAGCTTTCTCTGTTATCAGTAACCATTGGTTTCAAGCCTTGACTCAAACCTTGATATTGTGATTCTTGATTACTATTTAGCGACGAATTAATGTCTGGATCATAAAGTGGACCCAAATTATTAGATTTAAATTCGTCTTTTTTATTCATTAAACTTATTGAAATAGAACGAATATCATAATACATTTTAAGTGAATTCTGATTCAGTTAGGTGAACTTGAATTGAGGATGTAAACATTTGATAATGTGCCGCCATCATTTCATAATTCAATTATATGAATATAACCATAGAACCGAAGTTTTCTCAATCAGTTGCAACACTTCGTATGTTCTCAATTTTTACGAGAATTTTGATATCAGTGTCTATACTAGAGGTTTGCAATACAAACCCGCGGGTGCGGGTTACTCTCTTGCGGGCACGGATTGGTGTGGGTTTGAATAATTCATCTTTTTAAACCCGCAATTACTATAAATCTAAATTTTATTCATTAAAATGATCAAAAAGCTTTAATAAATAAGTTTTGTATAAATATAAGACTTGAACTAGTAAATTTATTAAATGAATTTTGGTTAAGTTCACCGAATTATATTTAAAAAGTTATATTTACATGGAAGAATTAGAGAATTGAATGTCAATATTGATAAAGCATTTCAATATTTCATTATATTTCAAATGATTTAACAAAATTCAGGGCTTTATAGCCAAATTTGAAATTCTGCGGGTTCTTGCGGGACTTTTAAAAAATTTCGCGGATGTGGATTATAGATCTTGCGGGTTGCGGTCGTGTACGGGTTATAGGACTTGCGGGTGCGGCCGGGTGTGGGTTTAGAAAATCTTGGAGATGCACACCTCTAGTCTATACTATTATAATGCTTATTAACTATTATCTTACATTATACAAACGCATGAAAAGATAAGCTCTAATGAGTATTTGGTGTTGCCAGGTGTCATTCCATTGATAACTGAATATTTAATATCAAAAAGAGGAACAGGAACATTATTTTAGAGTACAAACCATCATGGTGAAAATAAAGCCAGCCTATATACGGTTGCCGGACTGGAGATAAATGTTCAAAGCTATATACTCCAGTCCAAAACTAAAAGTCAGGCTCCACTATGACTAATAGTTATTGATAATTAGATTAAATGAGAAGTTACACTTCCGAAACATGTGGGATCAAGAAAAATAAGAGATTTATTATTACTTTTCAACGATTCTTTTTTAAAAATTGATAACAATGGATAGATTTTTATTATGACCATATCTTTGGCACACATGAGCTTATAGTTTTCACTATCAGGGTTACCACAATTTTTCTACGAATGCGGGACAGAAAAATCAAAGGGGGGCCAAAGGCATGTTTTTTCAATTTTCCATTAAAATCAAAAGCACTTTCATTCAAATACAATGCTTCGTTATCGCAAGAATTAATTTCTATAAATCCCTAAAATAAGTCAAACATTTAAATGTATTTAACAGTAAACTATAAACTGACTTTAGATGTAATTTTCAAATTTTTAACATTAAAATAAGGGAACATCGCGCCAGACAACAGTGCTGGACACAGGACACTAGATCTAAAATGCGGGAGTGTCCCGCACAAAACAGGACATGTGGCAACCCTGTTCACTATTAAGGTGTAAAAGTTTTATAAGTGATAACAGTTTTATATGAAAATGAAATTATGAAAATTGAATATCAAAGTATTAACAAAATTAATAGATTTCATAGCAGTCTCAATTCAGAATCACTGTTTTGAAAATTCAATAATTCTAATAACGAAAGGCAGATATGAAATAGAGCTTAAAATCTGAGTCCCATTTATAATGGGAATGAGACTGAAATTTAGAAATGATGGGACTGATTGTGACTAATAAATGTACAGAGGGTTATAACTCAAGAACTAATTGTTGAATATTAATGAAACTGATTTCATATTAAAGCCTAAACACTTATCTAACTTTTGTTCAGTTTTTAGGAGGATGGGTTTACTTATCTCAAACTTATAGCTTAGAAACTGAATCTCTATCAAAAAAGATTTTTTCACACACGCAGAGAAATACATTGTAAATCTCATAGAGAAATTAGAAGTTTAGGGAATCAATTAATTAAAATAATTTTTGAACCAGAAGGCATAGATAAATAATTTTGGTACCTTTATGTTTGTCTCGTCGAGTACTATCGAATTCATGCTTAATGTAATTTTTATTAGGCTCCGCCCATTCAGAAACCCGAACCACGTGAAATATGCAAAAATGGGAATATCTCGTGAACGGGTGGGCTTGGCTCAAAAATTTTTTCAGATTCGTATTCTTTGTAATGAGCACTATTGATTTGACATATCAACCGATTTTTATATTGTGACGCTTCTTAACCAAAACAGAAATATAACTTTATGGTTAATTTTGTTGTCATCGGGTGCTATTTCTTCTGCAATATGTTGGTCATATATTCAGTGTTTTTAACAGTGAGATCTCGATCTCATTAAGCGAGTTGGCAGTTGAAAACGTAAAAACGAAAACGTTTTTAAATGGGCACTAATTTTGACTAATAATAGATGTTCGGCCCAAATTTCGGCCTTTTAGGACTTAAAGTCGGCCGTTTGAGTACACTCGAGGTGGCAACACTGAGCTATATCTTTCTATAACGTATGCCCACCATTTATTCAACTATTATTGAAGTTGACTGGCATAGCAATAAACTCCTCACATAACACTTATACAAAAATTACAATGTTTTAATTGCTTTCATTTTTAATTAGACTTTTTAGAAATGATTAAATATAATATTTAAAATTAGTTGTTTGCAAAAAATTAATTTCAAAAATATGTAATTTATAATAAACTTAAATATATAGTTTGGTTAAAAGTAATCTAACTATTAATATAAGCAGATTTTATGCTAAAATTAAAAAACTAAACCAACACCAAATAAATATTATATCTAACTATTAATTTTTTTTAAAAGCAGAATATGGAATAAACAAATTAATATAAGTTAAAACATTAGCCAGATTATCAGCTTGAGCCAATCTTCCATCTTCAGGGTACGCAACAATTCCTGGTGGCAATAAATTATCTCTTTTCCAATCATTGAATGTCTCATAATATCGACCAACGTTACCAATAAATATATTATGTCCATTCTTATCTATTACCCTAAATATACACATTTCATAAATCTTTTTCTCGTAATACAGGACAATAGGAATTACTGTCATCTCAACACTTGTTGGGCACCTTCTTTTGATTTGGTCTAAAACTGGTTTCATTATAATGTTTTAATTTGAAAAAAAATGAAATGTTTCATTTTCTGCCACAAGTCCTTCTCTCTCTCTTGGGGCATTTGTGGCTTAAGGCCTAGACTAAATCCCACTCTATCGATTAAATCAAAGTTATTGGATTGAATAGGCTCATCTCCAAAAATTGCTATTGACTGTAAGTTCTCGCATAGTTTTAGAACGATCGTTTATGATTTTAACCCTTTTCAAAGCATTATATATATATATATACATAACTTTATATACATCGCCATAACCTCCTTCTCCTAGTTTACAGATGATTTTATACTTATTATTTATAATTAGATTATTGTCTAAAGGTAATTGAGCAGTTATCATAAATTATTTTATATAAAAATGATAAAAAATTTGAATTAAACTTTCAACATTAAAATGGCTTCACATTAATATTTGTTATTTACTTATAAAATATTTTGTTTAAAAAAATAAAGAATATTTCAAAATTTCAATTCATCTGCTTTTGTTAGGTATACAACGAATTTTGTTTACATTTGGTTAAAAGATTGAGATGTCGTGTATTCTGTGATAAATATAATGGCAATGAACTCAATAAAGTAGTAAATGATTAACATAAAAACATAGATATGTTTAACAAACAAAGGTATAAATAAATATATTATTACATTATCTAATATTGAATAAAGTAAACTAAAGATAAGTTACATAACATAAATACCATAACATTGTCCTCAGCCAACTCACATTTAGCCCAGAGTTAGAGTAAGCCCTGTGTCGAAGTGGGCTAATGCTACCGGCCTAGGGATTGTTCCAAAACAATGGACATTTGACCGAAACATCGCAGTCAAAGAAGTGCTGTGGCCAGGGTTCGAAACTAACGACCCGTCGATCATGAGTCCAACACCTTTCCAAATAAATTAGACTAAAAATCTGAAAATATTACAATCTATTTATACCAACTATTATTAGAAACATTTAATTTCTAAACCTTAAGTCACTTTTTATAATCTAATCAATTATTGGTAGTAAAGAATTACGAAATAAAGCGTTAAAACCAAATATTTTTATATACACTCTGATAAAAATTGCAAAACATTATAACAATTAAAGTTTAATACGCTAATTAACTAATTATATCTATAAATAGTTACTTTTAACGTTTAAATTGTCTTAATGTCATAATTGTTTTGATAATAAAGTTAATAAATAGTTAACATTGACTCATGTGGGACATAAAGTGCTGATTGTGTTACGAAAACATTAAATTTGTATCATTTCTTAATAAAAAAATCTAAGTTTTAGCTGAATTATTAATAAATGAGTAAAAAAAATTTGAGCCTAAAAGAATTTTTCTAAAGGCAAATAATTTTGATAATATGGCTGATCAAGAAAATAGAAAACAAATGGACACGAAGGATATGAAGGCGATTTCTAATTGGGACAAATATTTCTATACAGGGATTATGTGCTGCTATCACATCAGTTTTGTAAGACATATATTATATTCTGATTTTCAAATATCAAATCTCAAGAATAAAATACAATTTCTTTATAATAAACGCCTTTTAAAATAAATCTCTCGTTATAGAAATCAAATACAGGTCTTGATCTTTAACCCCCCCCCCTTATTTGTTAACATATAAAGAGGGGTTAAAGACCAAGACCAGGTGGGGAGCATTTTGTTGAGAGATCAATACATTATAATGAGAGTCTATTATATTTAATATATTATTAATCATATACTTAAATAAATGCAAATTAACTTATATAAGGGATTAATAAGTGCAATGATTGGTCCTGTTTTGGTGGACATGAAATATATACTGAACACATCGATGAGCCTCATATCTATATTTCCTGCACTCCTGTCAGTAGGATTTTTAATCGGTTCACTCAGTGAGTTATAATATTTGATGTTAAATATAAATTAACTATAAGTTAAATGTAAGTTAAAGTAAATCTCACATTCAGGTGGATTTCTATTCAAATACCTTAACCGTCAGATCGCAATTACGTTTATTTTAATACTAAAGAGTATATTCACTGCATTAATACCGTTCTCAACTCAATTGTGGTTTTTATATATGTGCTCATTAATTGTGGGTTCGGGTTCTGGTGCCTGGAATAATGTCATCAATGTCTGGCTCATTGAGATTTGGCAGCACAAAAGTGCGCCACTCCTACAACTGGCGCAGTTTATGTGTGGCATCGGAAGTATTTTAGGACCACTTCTTGTAAAACCATATCTCACCGGTGAGAGCGATAATCATTCAAATGGAAGTGATTTCTCGTCTCTTAGCAATCAATTAACTATTCATCAAATTGACAGAAGAGCTAAACTCAAGACACCATTTATTATCAATGGGTCGATACAAATGATATGTAAATAAAGTTATTTTCAAAAATTTGTTAAAAAAAAGTAATTCTCTTATTGAATATTAGTTCCCATTCTATTGGCGCTCATGTTTGTAATTAAGAGATATAAAGCGCCCGAACAAGGCTTGAAAGAAAAAACAGAAACTTCTGATACGAAACTATTTGATAGGAAAGGAAGTCGAAGAGTATTAATAATAACTATGATATCTATATGTTTAGCGACTTATAATGCATTCGAGAGTACATTTTTCAACTTCAGTCCCACTTATTATCAGAACTTTGCTTTGAAACTGACTGCCAGTAAAGCAGCAGAAATAGCTTCGGTGGCCGCCACTTCTTATACAATTGGTCGCGGAGTCAGTGTTTTCATAGCATTCAAAATAAAGCCTCAATTTATGATTTCATATCATCTCATTATTTCGATTATTGCTGTTATTATTCTTGTATTTGCAGAATATTCCATAACTGTGTTATGGGTCGCAAATATTTTATTAGGTTTTGGATACTCAGCATTGAGTCCCGCATTTTTCGCTTACATTCGACAATATATTGAAATTACTGACAGAATCGGAGCTATATTTACATTTTGTTGTGCGTCAATAATTTCTGTTTCACCTCTCCTTTTGGGCGCTCTTATAGAAGAGAATCCTATTATTTTAATTATTAGTCTTTTTGCTTTTTCTTCAATTACTATTATAGTGTTCGTTATTATACTATATATTGTTAATAAGTCTCTAATTAATTAATTTTAATCATATAATTAATCAATTGCTTTATTAAAAATTTTTGATAAACTGTGATAAACACTAGACTTCTCCCGTTGTTTCGCAACTAAACATACGTTTTATTGAGTGTTCCGTAGATTTTGTAGTATTATTTATGTATCTCTTATACCTAAAAGACCTTATAATAAGACATTATACCTAAAAAGCATTGTTATAGCCTTTACAGTGCAATTGCCTTTTTGAAAAACTTTTATGACAAAAACCTGAATTATATGGTTGCGGAATTACAGACACACACAGACAGACTGACACGATTTTTTAAAATAATATAGATTACATAATCATAGACAGTCGTACAGATATTATGATTTCTTCATTTAAATATCCTTTTTCCGTCTCAAAGAAATTAAGTGGGCTTATGCAAGATCAGGATTGTATGAATCACATTAACTGTTCAAACTCTAACTATTGATTAGCCTGATCTAGTGTACACTAAGTTGTAAGCTATTTAATCTAATCTATTATTGTATAACTCTTTTTTCGTCACCGGTTAGACTCGCAGAATTGCCCAAGATCCAAGTCTACAGGGGGAGGGGGAGGGGGAGGGGGGAGGGGGGATAGCTTTCAAAAATCAAGAAATGATCCAGGCTAAACAAAAACTCATCAATTTTGTGAGCCAATTTTTAGATTTTTAATGATTTTAAGGATCCTGGTAGGGGTCAGTCCCCACCTGACCCTCCCACTTGGACAAGTCTGACTCGAATCGACATCCACTGTGTGAAATGCGTGACACAGTCTTAGCCCACTGAGATATACTGAATGCTTTGCTGCTTCACAAAGACAGACGGACAGACACAAATAAACTGTCATTTTAAATAATCTGCCTACTATATAGGGTGACCAAGTCTTCCCAGACCCAAATCTGGACAACTTAAAAAATCAAATGGTGGAACAAAGAATGTTTTTTAACAATATTTATATTTTCAGAAAAAGCAAAGGGACTAAGCATTATATTTTTAAAAAGTAGCCCAATTTCTGGACAGTCTAGCTCAAATCTGGACGCTTAGTCACCCTAATACTATACCAGTCCAACCCTAAATAGCCCGAAAATGTAGCAGACTCATGTTGTCTTAATTCAAACCATTTCAATGTTAAATTGCATAATATAGTTGTTAAGTAGAATTATCATTTATAGTGTAATTATTATCTTTTACCACAATAAATAATTTAATTGTCATAACAAGTTTTATTAGGCTGTCTCATGTTCTGCTTAATAAATCACCTTTTGTTCAGTTATATTTTTGTTATTATAAATTCATTTAATTAATTAAATATTTGTGGTGTTTTGTAAATAAAGCATATAATTTGCTAATATTGAGGGATAAGGACGCGTATACAGTACTAATTGCGTTACAAAAGCATCAAAATTGTAATAATTGTAATATAATTTTTAATAGAAAATTATTCTCAACAGAATATATTTTGATAGTTTCTTAAAAACAATTTTGAATAGCATAGGAATTATTCAAAAACAAATTTTGAATTCAAGATAAATAATTTTATAATATGGGTGATCCAGAAAAAGGAAAACAAGAGACGAAGTGGTTTTTACATTGGGACAAATATTTCTATACAGCGATTTTGTGCGGATATCACATCACTTTTGTAAGAACATAATTCAGATTTACATTTAAATTATGTTATTTTCAAATATTTTATGAATGCCTTATAAGACTCTCGTTATAATGAAAACTGATTATAATAAGTCTCACACTATAGCAAACTCGTAGTAGACATCCATAAACACATAGTTTGGTTCGATATAATTCGTACTAATTTAGAAATAATAAGACTATAAAAGATAAGTTCTCTGTTCATTATAACGAGAGTCTAATGTATTTAATACTTTCTCAGTTGTATTCAAAAATAAATGTCAATTAAATCACTTAAGGGAATGTCAAGTGCTATGATTGGTCCTGTTTTGGTAGATATGAAACATATAATGAACACATCGATGGGCTTCATATCAATATTTCCTGCACTCCTGTCAGTAGGATTTTTAATTGGCTCACTCAGTGAGTTATAAAAATTGATTTTAAATACAAATTACTTTAAAAGTAAATATTGAATCTCATATTCAGGTGGATTTCTTTTCAAATACCTTAACCGTCAGATCACAATATCTTTTATTTTGATGCTAAAGAGTATTTTCACTGTTTTAATACCATTTTCACCTCAATTGTGGTTTTTATACGTGTGTTCAATAATTGTGGGTTCGGGTGAAGGCGCCTATAATAATGTCATTAATGTCTGGCTCATTGAGATTTGGCAGCACAAAAGTGCGCCTGTCCTACAACTGGCGCAGTTTATGTTTGGCGTCGGAAGTATTTTAGGACCACTTCTTGTAAAGCCATATCTCACCGGTGAGAGCGATAATCATTCAAATGGAAGTGATTTCTTGTCTCTTAGCAATCAATTAACTATTCATCAAATTGACAGAAGAGCTAAACTCAAGACACCATTTATTATCAATGGGTCGATACAAATGATATGTAAATAAAGTTATTTTCAAAAATTTGTTAAAAAAAAGTAATTCTCTTATTGAATATTAGTTCCCATTCTATTGGCGCTCATGTTTGTAATTAAGAGATATAAAGCGCCCGAACAAGGCTTGAAAGAAAAAACAGAAACTTCTGATACGAAACTATTTGATAGGAAAGGAAGTCGAAGAGTATTAATAATAACTATGATATCTATATGTTTAGCGACTTATAATGCATTCGAGAGTACATTTTTCAACTTCAGTCCCACTTATTATCAGAACTTTGCTTTGAAACTGACTGCCAGTAAAGCAGCAGAAATAGCTTCGGTGGCCGCCACTTCTTATACAATTGGTCGCGGAGTCAGTGTTTTCATAGCATTCAAAATAAAGCCTCAATTTATGATTTCATATCATCTCATTATTTCGATTATTGCTGTTATTATTCTTGTATTTGCAGAATATTCCATAACTGTGTTATGGGTCGCAAATATTTTAATAGGTTTTGGGTTCTCAGCAATGAGTCCCGCATTTTTCGCTTATATACGACAATATATAGCGATTACTGACAGAATCGGAGCTATATTTACATTTTTTTGTGCCTCAATAAATTCTGTTTCACCTCTCATTTTGGGCGCTTTTATCGAAGAAAATCCTATTATTTTAATTATCATCCTTTTTGCTTATTCTTCACTTACTATTTTAGTGTTCATTATTATACTATATATTGTTAATAAGTCTCTAATTAACTAATTGTTAACATAAGTTATAATTAATCAATTGCTTTATTAAAAGTTTTTGATAAACTGTGGAATTTGAAAAATTTTATAAATATGTCCTGTGTTAGGACAACTTCGAAAAGCCTTTGAGAATTTGTGAACATTGTAAGGAAGTTAAAGTATATGTGATCTATGCGTCAAAACCAAGTGATGGTTGAGAGAGAAATAAAACTAAATTAAATCTATAACAAAGCGATTGCATTTAATTACTTAAATATAAATCAGTGCTCTTATAAATAATTTAAATCTACATATTTTTAAAAACTTTGTTCTGCTCTTTCAAGTGTTTGATTGTATGCAAAAATATAATGATAAATCTTAAAATCATATATACTGTATATTTATTAATAAAATAGTGATTTTAGACATTTATATTTGTGGCTCTTTGTCAACCTATTAGGTCCACATTTGGCTCTTTTTCTAAAAAAGTTTGGGATGGGATGGGATGGGATGGTAATGGGTTAGAAATTTAGATATTTTCGGTCACTAAACATGTTCTCTAAACACTAAACACTAAACTTAATAAA
>JAQGCH010002826.1:0-11818 GCA_034699485.1 Nanhermannia elegantula
GGTCAAACCTTCGAAAATTAGATTCGATGATAATCAATGGCATAAAGTTTTAGTTCATCGCAAAGTTAGAGAGGTTTGTGAGACTAGAGTTTCTTGTTTTGTGAATTACATATCAATCTATTCTTTCTAATGACAGATCACTCGGGCCACAAGCTTCTGTCATGTGAGTAATGTTTTATAGATTTGCAAAATTATTTTTCCCGTTGTAGTCATTTGTTATTATTTATAGCAAATTAAGTAAATCAAAGTTAAATACATTTAACAAACTTAAACTTTTAATAACTTTTAATTGGATTAAATTAAAATAATTAATTGATATTCTATACTTCAACGTCCACTTCTTTATAAACTAATATTGAAAAAATATTTTATTGGTTTATAAGATATAGCTTTCTTGTTGTTCTATTTGCTTGAAAGTCGATTTCTGAATTAGCCCAGTCTTGATCAGAAACTGGTATAATTTGTTTTTGCCGATGTCATTATTTCCTCTGAGGGTCATTCTTGATTTGGATTGAACGTACAATACACTGACACATACACACACAGGAGTCATAACAAGTATATTAAATGGAAGTTCTCAAAGTTGACATTTATATTATTCCTGCTTAAACTTAGCGCTGAATTAAACCGCGAATATAGTTAGTCTAATAGCTAGTGCTCGCAGTCAACTCATTTGACTGCTTGAGTGTTATACCTTTTCAACGCCACATCAATAATCTCAAAAAGTTCTTACAAAGAAAACTTTTGAGATTAGCATTATATGAGTTACAGAAGAAAAATAAGTAAATACATCAAAATTAATGTTTATCATAAATTTCTGTTAATGTAAGAAAATGTTCATTTTTTGTTTAACTACATTTATATGATCGATAATAGACTGTTCAGTATATAAACTTTTAGTAAAAGCTATGCCAACAAAAAAGCTTTAGTTCACGACTTGCAAACTTCGAGAAAAGATTAATATTTGTTATTAGCAAAGACTCACTACAAGTCAACTAAAAGTTAAAGAGTACTGTACTTTAATATACTCCTAATACTGTCTCATACAGCTCTATATTGTACAGTATATTCTAAACCATTTTTTCAACATTTTCAGTTTTTCTCTTTTCTACAAAGTTATAATTTGATGAGAGTATAACATATAACATATTTTCTTATTATTTCTTATACTTTTTTACAGTTTTCTATAACAGTTGATGGCGTTTACACCGAAAGGGGTTCAACGGCTGGTGCGTTCTCATTGCTCGCTAGTAGTGTACTATACGTTGGTGGAAGCGATCACACCGAGAGATTACCTGGTTCTAGAGTGCAAAGCAATTTTGTTGGATGTCTTAGAAAGGTAGCACTTGTCGATCGTTATTTTATGTACACTAGTTATTGAGCTAACATAATTTGATTAACTTACATATCTTATATGTATAATCATCACTACTATTACCTACACTTATCAGAAAAAATAATTCATTCTCATGCCTTATATTATTGAAATACATTTTTCTTTGAATAAGTTAAACAAATATGCTTATTATTATAATTTATTTTTCCGTTTATTTACATCTTTTCATTCGTTAAAAGATTTTGATATTAATAATCAAATGCGATCTCATGTAACATATTATATTGAATTAAAAATACGGTATCAAAACATAAAGAATATATTATGTACTTTACTGTACATGTAGAATGGGTTCAAATTAAGAAATTCTCTGAATTGCTTGAAAAAGTTTTATCTATTATTTATAATTGGTTATAACCGTTATAACCGTTATAACTTACTCGTATAACCAATCATTTATTTTTGTTGAGTCGAACAGAGCTACTGACTTGCAGCTCACTTGTTCTAAGGCTCCAAAATGAACTGTTTAGGAAATAAGTAATGAAAAAAGATGAAGCACTCACTTGGGAATAAGAATAAATGGCATTTCCAACAAATAGTTAATTTCGCGGCCAAATCATTAAAGATTTAATAATTAGATTAATTGCAAATAATCACAAACAATATTATTCATTATTACCCTTTTCTTATTTAAAAGTCTTAATATTTCGTTGTAATAAAATGGAATCTATTATACAATTAAATCATTATAAAAATGATCATAGAGTCAAAATAATTTCTGGGATTTTTTATTAGTTTAAATAAAATGTTAATTATTTTAGTGCAATGGGTGATACATTTATTTTGTTCCTGCATTAAAATAGAGCTAATTTTGATTAAACACATGTTTAGGTTGAATTCTCAGCAGACAATCTTAAACTGGATGTTTTGGAGTTGGGTAGAAATGGTACAAACCTGATCAAATATAACGGTAATTTGCCGTTTCAGTGCCAAGAAGTAGAAGCTGCAGATCCCGTCACTTTTACAACACGTGACTCGTTCTTAGAACTTCCAAATTGGGAGTCGGCTCGAGCCGGAACTCTTTCGCTTAAGATAAGGACTAATGAACCAAATGGAATCCTAGTTTATAATTCTGGAGCTAATAATGGTGCCGGACAGAGTTCTGATTTCTTCGCAATAGAGCTATTGGACGGTCACGTCTATTTGCTATTCAATCTCGGGTCGGGATCTGTTAAAGTAAAAGCAACGACTAAAAGAGTCGATGACGGCCATTGGCACACAGTTTTGCTCAGTAGAACTGGTCGTTCTGGTAGAGTCACTGTTGACGGATCGCTCGTCGATTTCATATCTCCCGGAACTTCTAATCAACTTGATCTCGAAGGGCCACTATATTTAGGTGGTGTCGGCACTCAATCATCAAAAATCAGTCATATACTGCCCGCTGAATTATGGTCGGGTTCGTTGAAATATGGCTTTGTTGGGTGTATAAGAGATTTAGTTGTTAACGGAGATGCCATAGATATCGCAGCCTTCGCAAGAAGACAAGACTCTGGAAGTATTAAACCTGCCTGTCATACATCACCGCCACAGTGTGATAGCCAGCCCTGTATGAATGGTGGCTCGTGTATAGAAGGCTGGAATCGATTTACTTGTGACTGCTCTCTAACAAGCTTTACTGGACCCGTTTGTGCCAAAGGTATAATTAATTACACCATTTATATAGTGATACAGCGATCCAAAGATTATCTCAATAATCAACAATTTAATGATATGTGATTGCAATTGAAATTAATTATTGGTTTTTTCTTCTATTTCTCACTTAAACGTCAATTATATAAAGGCTCATAAAAGTTTAGAGTAAATTCATTTGTTTTAGAAAAATAGAGATTAATTTTAATTTGTCGGCTCTTTTCATGTATAGAACATAATTATCTACAAAGATAGAGACCATTCTTCAATTGAAGAGCAAAAAGAAAAAAGTTTTTAAAAAAGTCTATTTATATTCCTAATTCATATTAAGCTCAAAGTTTGAGACCATTAACTCCAAAAGTTTATAATATCTATAATTTAATCAGAAAAAACTAAAGTAAAAACTCTTTAAATTTACTTGGATGCAAGAAAACGAATTTTGATTTTGTAGAATTTGAATAATGAAATAGACTCTATTTCTCAATACTTGAATTATCATAGCGTTTAAATTTAGAATTTTGTTTGGTTTGTTACTTCAGATCAGATCACACATCAGATCTGTTACTAACACATGAGATAATAAATAGTATTTATAAAATAATTTGTAAGTATACTTAAGTAATATCCAGTAATTTAACAATTTTATCCAAGAGATGCTTTCAATTAGAAAATTAATTAAATTCTTAATTGAATTGAAATCAGATGCGACCACATTGAGTTTCAACGGTGAACAGTATATGAATATCATATTATCAGAAGAGAGTCACACTCAGGCAGAATTAATTCACTTGAGATTCAGAACAATGAGACCAAATGGCCTCATATTTACGACCGCTTCTAATGACAAATCGATGAGTCATTTGACTGTTTCATTAGAGTCGAGTCGCGCCAAAGTAGCGATAAGTTTCGGCGAAGGAACTAAAGTTGTGCAGATAGGACACTCTCTTAATGACGATCAGTGGCACTCAATTAAAATAGAAAGACGCGGACCCAGTATTGAAGTGAAACTCGATAAAGAGACACAAATGGTTGAAATTACCGGTCAATTAATCTCTTTACATATCGCTTCTATTCATATCGGAGCCTATGTTCATGATATCAAATCACAACACTCGACAGGTATTTATTGGTTCTTTGAAGCTAAATATCACTTTATTTGATTTATTTATGAATTTTAATAATTTTCTCTGTTGAATGACTCGCTCTAATGTTTCTAACTTGTGGTGAGTTCTTATAAAAGTGTTCAATGCTCGAGCATAGGGCTTAGTTATAACTTAGAAACCTATATTACAACTTTAAAATATTAGTGCGAATCATTCAATTCGAAGTAAATAAACCAACGATTAAGTTGATATCTAAAAATAAACAACTGTGCACCTTTATAGGCCATTATCCAACGAAAGATATGCCAAATTTTGTGGGACTGATGCAAAATTTTATGATGAATGGGAACCATTACTTTGAAATGGCCAGAGACGGACAAATTTCAAATTTCAAAGTTACCGCTAAGTTTGGTAAAAAAGACCGTATAGTTCATCATCCCGTAACTTTCAAGTCTAAATATACATTCATTGGTTTACCACAACTCAAAGCGTATTCAACAATGAATTTATACTTTCAATTCAAAACTTTAGAATCCGATGGATTAATATTATATAATGCAGGAAAAAATCAGGATTTCATTGCCGTAGAGTTAGAAAACGGTCACTTGAATTATATGTTCAATTTGGGTGACGGCCCGCGTAAAGTCAGATCAAATACGCGAACAACGCTTAATGACAATCGATGGCATGCGATCACTATTGGCAGACCTACAGTAAGACAGCACACGCTTATGGTGGATGACATGTTGGCCACAGTAGCTAGTTCTGGGTCTAATATTCATCTCGATTTGGATGGTCTTCTATACTTAGGTGGTGTCAGAACTGATATGTATGACTTACTTCCAAAAATGATTCAATCCAAACATGGATTTGAAGGCTGTATCGCTTCTTTGGATTTGAACGGAGAAACATTAGATCCAAGCGGTTCTGACGCACTGATTCCGAGCACATTAGTGACCAACGGATGTGCAGGTCCTGTCACCAAATGTAGTAATACAGCCTGTTCTAATCGAGGTATATGTGTACAAATGTGGAATAGTTATACTTGTGATTGTGATATGACATCATATTCTGGGCCCACTTGTGCTGATGGTAATGGTAAATAGTTGTTATTATAGTTTAGAACCATTTCCCTTAACTGCCTCTTCAGACTTATAGCTTGAATCGTATATTGAATAAACCAAATCTCATGTTTAAAGTAAATTTTAATATTATTTAAAAATTTGGTAAAATCTTCTGAGGATTTGAATTAAAAGATTTATTAAATTACCGGTAATGAAAATTATAGTAATTGTAAATGAGATTAGGTTTTAGACATTCACGCAATAAGTCACTAAATTGAGAAAATCTCAAAAACAAATTTAATCAACAGAAAGCACTGCCTATCAATTTGGACCTAAGAATGGTTTGATCACATTTACATTTCCAAACGACAAAAGACCCGATACTAAGAATGATTTATTAGCGCTCGGATTTCTTACGACAATCGAAAATGCAGTGTTAGTACGAATAGATAGCGGAAGTTCTAATGATTATATGGAATTGGAATTAGTCGACGGAAATGCTCTAATGGTATATAATTTAGGAACAGAAGATCATGATATCGGAGAATTAAGTGTCAAAGTTAATGACGGAAAGTATCATATCGTGAGATTTACGCGTTCGGGTCAGAACTCAACAATTCAAGTCGACAATCATAATGTTATGACTAAAAATCCTATTGGAAGACAGCTAACTATATTTAATACTCATTCCAAAGTACAAATTGGAGGCAAAAAGAATTCAGTTCGAGAGAATATCGAAAAGCCTTTTCATGGTATTATTTCTGGGTTTGTATTCAATGGTCACCGACTTCTCGACTTCATTGGTAATTAATTTTATCATAAAGTTATCAGATTATAATACAATTTGTTATTATTAAATTTAAAAAACTATAACTTTCAATAGTTTTGTTTTTAACAATGATATGTTCATACAAATGCTCATTTAAGTTATTTTTAAATAATTAAATAATCAATTTTCTTCATTTTGGCAATAAAATCATCAATTTTTTTCGGTGCATAAACTTGCTGGTCATTCCGGAAAATTGGGCAGCTTAATGTGGTATACGAGTAATTGAAAATTCTACAAATTCTATTCTATAATATTCTACGTTGAGATGCAGCTCAGCCACAAAAAATTACAGCTGCAGATCAATAAAGGAAATTATTGAATTTCCAATTAATCATTTAGTTTAAACCCTATATATTAATATTAATATATATATAGTTTAGAATCAAATTATAATCATTGATCTTAAGTTTAAATATCGCTAAGGGAAAGGCTGTAAATTATCTGATCTCAATTTACTCTCTTGATATTCACTATGAAGCAAATGCGAAAACTAAAATTTTAATCACTTTTAAAGTTTGATTCACTTGTGCTAATGAAGGCAGCAAATTGATGCCTAAACAAATTTTCTAAATATTTTTATTAGTGGTGTTATTTAAGTTACAAATAAGCAAGAAATCTAAATTTTATTTGATTATATAGTATCTCAACTACTAAATATTTATTGAAATTATTTCCTAATAGTTTGTGTTAGCACTAATTTAACTTTTCAAATCATTTATAGAAAGTTTATTAATCCAACATTTTCTGACTCGTGAGCAATAATATTAATAAATAATTGGTTTGAAATTGCTTTTATTAAATCATTTATAAAATGGATAGGTATATGTCTAGAATTTGAGAATATTTTCAAACATATTGTTTCATTATATGAAATTGATATAAATGTTAATTATTGGATAATTATATAAAGAATTGGCCAAAATGTATTTTAATATATATACCGGGCATCTAAATCGCCCAACGACACCTAATATGTCTAGAAATGACCCCTTCCTTCGGCCGGTATATAGAAATTCATTCCGATACTGTACCGGTCATACCGGTCACTGCTTATAAGTTTAGTTTAGTATAAAATTTATGAATTAATTTCTTAAACATTTAGTTATTATTTTCACTGAACACTGTTATGGACTATTTTAATATATTAATTGTGTTGCAGTTGAAGACGACCCTCGAATTACAGTTGAAGGAGACGTTGAACTTCTTATGTCTATTTCTGGAAATAAAAATGAGCAAAAACCTAATACTAATATACAACCAACCAATGAACTCAATAATAGTAACAGAAGTAATATTGTTAGCAATAATATCCTACAAATGCAACAACAGGTAAGCAACTGATAGAACTTTTTGTTTAATTAATATGAAATAACTTTGAATATTACAGCCAAAAAGTCCAACCGGTTATGAAGTGGATGATTTAATATATTCTGGTGCTGGTTCTGGTTGTTTCGATGCAGACGACGAAGTAATTATAGAATTTTGATAGATTTAAATTAAATTATAAATATATTTAATAGGATGAATGCAGTAAAGGAGTAGAAGGATCTGGTGATGATCTGATAACACCAGTTTATGTCTCGAGCTCAAAGCCACCGACGGCAATACCTCCTTATTTCCGGCCATCAACTTACAGACCAATAGATTCATCCCATAAGATGTGTGATGACGACGAAGACTGCATCGATGGCTCGGGATCTGGAGAACGGAATTTCCAAATCACGAGCACAAGCAATAATGTTCACCAGTCAGGCCATCACATACATCAGTCAACCACCAGAACTCCCTGGTCCACTTGGACAGCGCCCACTTCACACCCTATAGAAGAACCACCACAAGTCAGAAGATATCCATCAGTCACAACATCAGATTATAATCCTATAATTGAGTTTACACATCGACCGGTGACCACAGCTCCGGCCAGGGATAAGCCTATGTATCCTATAACTGGGCCGACACGCCATCCAACCGTTAGACCAGCTCTGGTGCCACACGAACCACCCGTCATATATGAAGTCAGTTTTAATAATAAAGGGTTTTGTGGTGAATGAGAAGAATTTTGTCAAGTCTCGCGCCAATGTTCTATGTGTTCAATAATGGTATCACAAGTGAAAGAACAATCTATTTTTAAAATAAATCGCCTGTCTGTCTGTGTGTATATGTGTCATTTCCCAATAAGTAATAATTATTTTAAGCATATGGCCTTTAGGTTAAGTTAGGTTAGGTTAGGTTAGGTTAGGTTAGGAAATTAGAAAATTAGAATTAAGTATAGTATTAAGTACAGGAAATCACATTTATAATGAAAATTAAAAGATTTGTTTATTTACACTAAGATTTAGCGCGCGGTAGCGATAATCAATATAATAAATTTTAATAAACTATTAATATAGTTAGATATTGATAATTTGTGAACTACAACGCGCTAAACCTTAATCATTATTAAATGAATTATATATTAATTTACGATACCTTCCTGTATCGTACTTAAAACTATTATAGTATTATTAAAACCAGATTATAACACAATGTGATATAGAACATCGGCGCGAAAATCAACAATATTCCCTCATTTGCCACAAAAGCCATACTTTATTATGCATTTATGAAATAAAATGAATTAATTAATGTTTATAATTAACTCTATGCATGATTAGGTTCCAGCACCAGATATACCCAAAACCTTTGTTAAAGAAACGCCAAAACCATCAGAAAAAGTGCCCAAAAGTACTAATGATCGAACAGTTATGATAATTGGTGTTATAGCTATTGGTTTAATAATTGTTGTGATCATAGCGCCCATTGTCTTGTTTTTCAAAGTGAAATACAGAACTGGTGGCACTTATAAAATTGATGAAACAAAAAACTTTCAGTTTGCACCAGTTTCTGGGTCACCACCTTTATTAGGTCCGGGCCTACAGCAGACACATTTATTAAATGGTGGCGCCTCAAGAACTTCACCAACAGATCATCACAAGCCATTGCTGAAAATGCCAAAAAAGAAAGACTTAAAAGAGTGGTACGTCTGAAGTCTACAGTTCTATATATAAAATGTTATTAAAATTATGAGCAATATTTAGTGAGAGTTAACTCAATAGTTGGCCCAAAAAGTGATAAGTTTTTGTGACTTCAATAACAAAACATAGATTTTAAAGAAAAGACTATAAAATCAGAACGACTTTCACAAGTGATAAAAATTTTTATTTGATTTTGAGTCAAATAATTGATTGTATTTTAATTTAAAAACAACTTTCTCTCTGTGTCTATCTTTATAAATATGAGTTTTAACAATATTTGAAATCTAAATATTAAGATAAAATAATTGAAAAGTATCTTATCTTGTGTTTGATTAGACTTTTTAAGCTTTTATTATTACTTATCACGCTCTACAACAGTACGAATATTTTATTGCTTCAAATGGTTTGGTTTACATTTTTCAAAAGTTATGCGTGATTTGCAATAATAGAGGCATAAAATCTACTTTATGTCAAATTCACGGCTCAGAAATGTTTGTAAAGTTTATTTATAACTAATATATTATATTAATAATAATGAAAAACTGCTCTTATAATAAACTTGTAATTCTGTATATCAATCATTGATCTGTACAGTAAATTAGGTTTTATTACAATTAACAAATCGAATCAGTAAAAGATGTCATTTACTCAAATCGATCACTGAATTTGATTCTATTTCCTGTTGTCATAATCTGTAATGTTCTGCAAAGATATCATTTCATGCAATCATTTAAGTTGTTTAGTATTAATCGACAATCACGTCAGTAAATCATTCCTGAATGTAATGTAAAATTTCAGTTTTGAAAATTGAATTTACAATTCATGCAAATTGGTTGAAAACATTGTCAGTACAAAACAGATCAATTAGGTTTTTACTCATTTATACTTTTTTTAAAGAGATTTTTGTGATTATTCATAGATATTAATATCGTTTCATTTCATTATTCAAGTTTTATTTTTAATGTAATTATAATTTAAGTCTGAGTTTATTCATAATAAATATTCATTTGATTAAATATAATTCAGAGTAAAACTAATTTGGATTAAACGGTGTTCACTATAAAGAAATTTATTGATTGCTCACAATCTAACTCGACTTACAATTAGTTATATTGTGAGCAATCATTTTTTAAGAGAATTCATTTTTACATAAAAACGCGAAGAACTAGATTTTTTAAAAATTGTTCAAATTCTGGATTGTCTGGATGTTCAAAAGTTAAAATGTGGAAGTGTGATTACTTTACATAAATGTTCACTAATTAGTATAGCACCCAACTAAAATTCAGGTATAGTGCACCGGAACTTAAACCTCAGACATTGTGCTGCATCGAAACCAGGTAAAACGGTATGTTTCATACCTTTTAGTTTCTTACATAATATGTTTCAATACCAGACTTAAGCGAGGTATCTAAAATTTTCAAGCTCCAGGGGAAGGGTAAGCTCATCGGGTTTGAATAGCAATTTTTATCCAGAAATAAGTTTTCCTCCCAAAAATTTTTAAAATAACATTTTACCTGAAAAAAATTAATTAAATTAATTTTTTCCACACTATTTTTTAACATTTGAATGTTTCAAAGAAACTAGCAATCTGATAGTAATTAAATAGAGTAATAGGTTAAATAATTTAAATAATATCAATGGTTTATTTTCAGCTTATTTGATATTTACTTGAAGACAAATAATGTTACAAATATCCTATTTCACTTGGATGATTTAGGTGAAAAATCCATGGAGGGGGGTCTAGAAATCACTTGGGGTACTAAGTGAAATTTCATGACTCTAGGTAGGTCACTTTTCATGACTACTACCTTTCTACCTACTGGTCTTGCTTATGCCTGCTTCAATTCTATTATAGGATTCAATTTTAAAAAACTCCTAATAGGAAAAGCACAAATGACAGCAACTTCAATGAGAGCATCTAATGTAATAGTTAGCGATCATCGATTTCGGTCCGGTCTGACGTGTAAGCTGATAAAAACCGAAAAAGCCGCAGAGAGGGGGGAGAGAGACAGACAGACAGAGACAGAGAGAGCATCTGAACTTTCGGTGTGAGCCGGAAAGCCCAAAAAAATTTCAAAACATATATATGAAAGGTTTAAAATGTATTTACACAGAATATTTAAGATATATGTCTTTTTAATTATTTATGAAATATTAAAATATATTATTAGTTATGTCAAGAAAAAGATCTTCAAAAGAATAACTCAATGAATACGAAGATTTAAAAGTACTTAAAATATTAGATGCACAGCAATTAATTAAACAGAGTTTTAAATAAATAAATGGACCAAAACAGGAAAAAATAGAAAATTGCTTTCATATTTGACAACTAAACTGCTTATCACTTGTAAAGTAATAGTTTTTGTCAAAGTTAACAAACAGTAAACTGTAAGAAATAATTGCAAAACGTTTTTATTTAAGATATTATTACTATCTCTCAAACTCTTATACTGTAATATAATAATCAATAGTTATTGTATTTTATTAATTGAGTCTTAGATTTTATTTTGTTTTAATAAACATTTATAACAAATAATTTTAAAAAATTAATTAAATTTATTATAAAATAATTTGATTATTAAAAAGTCTGTTGAGATTTGATTGAAATAATGGTCAGAAACCAAAGATCACGGTATGAGAGGTGTATAGGTTTGAAGGGTTTGAAGAGACAGTCGAGTCATCACTTCAATGATCACATCTATTGTCAAAGTTTGTTCACCTCTTTGGAGACATTCGACATACCATTGCATACCATTGTTTGCTATGAAATGATTGACAAACAC
>JAQGCH010002827.1:0-11818 GCA_034699485.1 Nanhermannia elegantula
ATTCGGCCCAACTTTCCCTTAATTTCAGTTAAAACTTGCTCTTCTTTTGAATCACGAGTTATAAGAACTGCGTGATCGGCTCCGACCTGTTTCGCTAATTTCAAGCGATCGGAGTTTATGTCTATTAAGAAAATTTGATTTACTTAGTTATGAGAATAAGTTTAGAGTAATTATTGTTTAAATACCAGTGATTATTATCTGATTACATCCGAGAGCTTTAGCCACCATTACATTGAAGAGACCTATAGGTCCGGCACCTGTTATGAGCACATTTTTACCGACAGTGACTTGAGCTCTTTTGCACGCATAGACAGCCACAGTCAAGGGCTCTATCATAGCCCCCTCTTCGTTAGTCATGTTGTCTGGGATTCTGTTAATCGAGTGATGGGGTGGAGAGTTAGAAAATTAGATTCAGTGATAATATTGTTTCTCTTTTCTTATTAAAGAATCAAAACTTGTTAACTACTGTTTGTGGGACAGCATTGAAATCGAAGAAATAATGTCATAAGTTCAGGGATGTTCTTGAGATAAAAGTTCAGATAAGACCTAATAATGAAAGCTCATTACCTTGAGCTTTAACCTTATTCACTAAAATCCCTAAACTAAGTTTGAAAACATCAAAACGTTTTTTAACTTAATTTTAATTAATTGATTTCAAGTATTCAAGGCCTTAATCTATCCGTTAAATAGTTTTTTTTATTATAGCAACTATTGCTGACTTACATAATAGACAAAGGTATATACAAAGGTACTAAATGCTAAACAAAGGCCTTGTAATAAATAGGGGATAATACAATTTTCAAGGTTTTTATTAATATTCAAGGCTTTGGTACCAATTCTGGATTCACCAAAATCATTCTGATGGTAGTATTCAAGAATTGCATCAAAGCCTTCGTGATTATCAAAACATTGAATAATAAGCTCAAGTTTCTCAAAGTGATGACAATAATAAATAATAACTTGAGTCACAATATTATGAGACTTCGGAAACTTTAGTGAAATTTTTTGCATACTTGAAGGTATAGTCTGCCGGATGTAAAAAGAATTTGGTGAGAGTGCCATTCCTCGGAGGTGTTGCGTGACACCAGACATCATTGCAGAGGTTATACAAACCTTCTTTACAATGATTACATTTACGACACGGAACTGCTGGCTCTGTGCAGACACGATCACCAACTTTAAGATGATTGACATCAGGTCCGACTCCTATTACTTCAGCACATGTTTCGTGTCCTAAAATTATTGGATCTTTTAGCACAAAGTTCCCAATTTCTCCGTGTTTCCAATAATGGACATCAGATCCACAAATTCCCACACAATATGTGCGAAGTAATACCTCTGAAAGTTTTAATTTAAATAAATTGTTAAAAATGGTTACCTCTTTCAAAATATGTTATGTATTAATTAGAGCTTAGTCATATTTTTTTGCAGATTATTGATAATAAAATTGAGTAGTTTAACAATAAAAAATAATGGTTTAAAACTTTTAACATAGTTATGTTTCGCTCATTTATCGAGAGATTAAATTTTTTAATCATAAAATTCAATCATCAAAAATCTGAATATTATTTTGCAGGATTTTGTTGATCTATAGGTGATTTAATCTTTAAAAATTATATGTCTTAATATGTTTCTAACTTATAACAAAAAAATAAATATTCATATTAAAGTTTTTTTTGTAAATATCACATAATAGTAAAATCTAGATATAAATTACATTTGATAGTTGTTTCATATTATTCAGTGGGAAGTTCTTAAAAAAATTTCATAAGGAGTTTAATGTTTTAAAAAGTTTCAAATAATTTTTAAAATCGAGACTAAAAAAACTTCATTTGATAAGAAAAATTTGTAAAATTGAAGCGAACTTGTACTTGAAATAAGATAATAAACACGAAACCTTACCATTATTTCCAGGCTTCTGAGGTAACGGATATTGTTCAAGTCTGAGATCATCCACTTTGTGCAAAACTGCAGATAAATTATCTTTTGAATTTGCCATAACTGTACTTCTGATGACTCTAACTGTAAAATGAGAATATAAGCAAACCTTCGCTCTTTTTTATATAATCTACACTTCAATGGAATATTATTATCAATATGTTTATACAGTCTGACCCTGATTTTAACATCTCATCGGTGCACAGAAAAGCTTGTGCTAAAATAGAGTTTTGCTAAAATTCAACTTTGGGTAAAAAATTCGCCCCAAAAAGTTTGTTTGTATTAATAATGATTTTGTACTTTGACAAACCCTTATTATAATTAAAATTCATTTTCAATATTATTGTAGTTTTTATATAAATTTTCAAGAATTTAATTAAAAAATATGAATATTGATGAATAGTGACATGAATTACTATTAATTAAAAAATTGCAAAAATGGATGTGTGCACTAAAATTCAATTACTACAGTATAACCGGGATCTTTAATAATTTAGAGTCGGGTACGGTTTATAAATGAAGAGTATAATCAGAATATAATCGGGGTCTAACTGTAATATTTTAGTTGAACAGGTTTTATCCTTCAATTTGGGACTTCAACAGGTTTAAACTTTAGAATATCTTTTGCGTAATAGTAATAATAAATGAGAGATAAAAATTGTTTTTCTATCTAATGTAGAGGACATAAAACACTTTCCTAATGCATTTTTAAAATATTTTGACAAACAACTAAATCAAATTATTATCAACAAGGGAAAGTATACAATCTATGACTGTTTACAAAAGCGCGATCCTTCTGTATTTCTGCCACTTGTCGCTGAACGCATACTTTTATAGTCTTTTTATAGATTTTGAGTGTCGCTGATTATAAATATCAAATCGGTATTTTGATATCTCTAACCGTTCCCATAGTAAAGCATTAGTATCGATAGTTTTCCGTCGGTAAGTTGGCCACTGGTCACTGGACACAGATTTTTCTCGTCATTTTAGAGGTTTTTTGGGACACTGATTATGAATATATAATCAGTTTTTTGATAGTTCTTACCGTTTTCGAGATCTATTTGGCAACGGACAGACAGACGGACGGACAGACAAAACAAATCTATTGCGCGCTCTTTTTGATCAAAGCTAAAAACGTGTAGTGGAATAAATGAGATCATTGGGCCCTGGATTGTGTCTATGTCTGATCCATACCTGTACAAGGCATAGGTTTGCCTAGGGTGTAGCCCCCCAAAGAAAATTTGAAAGTCAAAAAATCGTACGTTAGTCCCCCCTTTGATTTTGATTAAAATTTGAGAATTTATTAAAACTTAAATTCCTATAAAAGATTTTTGATTAGCTCTATGCATGAATGCATCAAACAATGACATTAAAATCTATGATTTTTAAATGAAGCCCCCGAAGGTCCAAAGCTTGTCCAGGTACATGTTATGTATGTTACGGGCTTGTTATGTATGGTCTGATCTATTCATTAGAAATTTATTATTAAACTAACTCTTAAGAAAAAAGCTACTGTTTGAACTCCTAAACCATAAACTTCTAACCGTCTAAACTTGAATTCTGGCCCATTTCCAAAATTTTATTTGTATTTCTCACTTGAATGTTACGGCATTCACTTAAATAGAATTAAAGAATTAAATATATCCTCAAAGAAAGTGAGTTACAAAACTGTTAATCTTCGTCGCTATTGATGAAAAAATCATGAGAACCTCTTTATGTTATAAGTATTTATTTGCAATTACTTTATTTGCTTTAATAGATATAAATAATAGTTTAAGATTACGCGGAGTCACAATTCCGGTGAGTCCTCATTATGTTGTCGTTAATTATTTTTTATCTGATCTCAGAATAACTTAATTGAGCTTAACTTAGTTGATAAGATTATTTTCTGACCTATTAATTAATTTTTCTCATATTGTGATTTATTTGACTCCCACTATTCCTAGAACTGGCCATATGTTGAACGATATGAATCAAAACCGGGAGAATATGAATATAAAGGATATTTAATTGACTTAATTAATAAGATATCGCAAATATCTGGATTTGAGTATGAATTATATTATCCGCGGGATTTAAATTATGGATCTCCTGATGAATCGGGAAGAATGAATGGAATGATTGGCGAAATTTATAATAATGTAAGTCATTTTGTGTTAATTAAATATTCTTATATGTATACTGTGCTGATACTGCTTTTTAACTTAGAGATAATAATTTGAATTTCTGTTAAATTGACTTTAAGGTCATACAGTATATTATGTGGTACTGATGTGGTAAATCTAGAAGGCAGTTCAGTTTTGACATATTAAGTTAACATTAACCTATGCTTAAAACTAGACTTTTTAAAACATTTATTTATTCAAATTTATGCATAATTTTTTAAAAAATATTGATTTTGCATTAATCAGTCTTACTATAAAGCAATTAATTATGAAATTCATACATATTTTTCCCCTTACTTTAAATTGATGTTTAACCCTCAAGCCCTAGCGCTAGCTTCAAGTTCTATTATATTTTTCATATCATTTCATATTTATTTACAAAATATCAATCTTTTCATAAACATATTTATTATTTATTCAGTTTTAGAGAATTTAGACATAAAATTTTACACATTATCGCATATGTGCTTGAAATAAACTAATTTTATGCAATAAAAAGTCTCTAAAATCATAAATTTGCTAAATTAACGTTCAGGTAAATGCTCGGTATCTGAGCATAAACATCACTGTTAAAATTTTGATTGATTAACACCTGCACTAAACCCAAACTTGTTAATAAAAAGCATAAAAAGCATTCACAAGTTTTGGGTTATGCAATAGAATATTAATCATCAAAACCTTATGATAAATAATTTTATACTTACTTTTATTTATAAATTTATTCGATCGATAGCTTATGTTTAAATAATTTAATATTGAAAGCACACTATTGAACGTCACACTAAAATACAGATATGAAGAAATATAAATATTATACTAATCAAAAAACTTGTGAACTTGATTTAAGTCTAGGATGTCAAGTGTTTTTTGTCGCAAATAATCGAATGATTTAAGTTTCAAGTACTGTATACCAGTATAAACTGTATACCAGTATAAACTAGATTTCATTTCAGGATTTAGTTTATAGTTTTAAATTTTTAATAGCAAATAATTATTTGATCTCTTGGATTATCAATTTCAGGTTTTTGCTAAAGCTATTCAACTCTTAGAGTTTTAATTAAGTTTCATTTCTTATGAGATTTATATTTTTGGTTTTATATATCAATTTCAAAAGAAAAACATCAAAGATTTCAAACATTTTCAGCTTTTGGTTTAATATTTTTTACTCGAAATTAAGATTAATCCTAAAATGTTGAATAGATTTGCAATAACTTCAAAAGCAATTTATTTATTTTTATATTTTTGGTATTTTTATCAAATTTTCATAATGTTAGTGTATTTAAAGATCTGATATTTAAAATATTTATAATGTGCCGTTGATGTCCAGGCGTAGGTTCTAAGCTTTTACAATTCTGTATAATGTTTACATCCGGTTTACATAAAATAGTTAACAACTGATATCAATACTGTTTATCCTTTAATAAAATAATATATTTAATAAATAATAAAGAACAACACTCATATAACAATCACAATCTTGATACTAATTATTTTGACTGCTATACTAAAATATTGGTGATCCACAAAGTGATTCCCGACCCAAAATAGTTTAAAACCACTGCCATAGATCATAATGTTAAGTTTTAGGGTTAAATCGATCCTTAAAAGGCAGTTTCAAAAGTTTTCATTTAGAGCATAAGCAGATTATAATCTTTTATTATTTAACTGACTATTATTTAACTGAAGTTAAAATGATCTCAACTATTAAATTAGACTTTTAAAAAACATCTAGTATTACATTAATTTATTTTGTTCCGTAAAATATTTAAATAAGTTTTTAATTTATCGCTTAATAAAATAGTTGCTCTAATAAGGAAAACATAGGTTTTTTTGAATTTTTTAAAAGTTTTAAAACCTAAGGAAAGTTTCCGCTGTTAAAAGTTAAATTATTTGAAAAACTTTGAAATAAATTAACTGTTTTTTAAAAATTAATAGTTAGTAAACATGAGAATATTTTTTAAACGCATAATTTCAAACATACTGTTATTACAAGTGTTGAAAAGTAATTCATACGATAGTTAAACTCTTCTCTTTATTGTGTATTGAGAACTGAGTTTCCTAAAAAGGAAGAATATGATGTCATGTTTAACATTACTCTCTTTCCCCTTTAACTTAACTTAACTAAAAGAAAAAATCGGAAGAAAATGATAAACAAGTTTGTAAACTAAAGTTCTAATCCATTTGATGGCATATAAATTTGAAGTTCCTGTTTTCATTAATTCTTAATTAACTTTAAGGATGGTCATAATTTCAGCAAATAAGTGGCATTTATCATAGCAGAAGAATTTAAGTTTTTTTATACAGTATATATTATTGCATTTACTAAAGTCAAGTCAAATTATAAATATTAATCAATTCACTCTTAAAGTCTATTAATTCAAATGAATATAACAGGAAAGCTCTTCTTTATATCAATTATTACGCCGCTGTCCAGCAGTTATTGTCTTTTAAATAATAGCTGTTTTAATAATAACATTTTTAAACTTTCATAACTAACTTTGACCTTTGAACTTTGATATATAACTATAACATTTAATGAAAACTTAAATCAAAAAATACTATTAATAGTAAAATTATAAACTTTTAATTGAAATACAAGTATTAGAAATTACTTTGTTATTAAGAGACCAAATCAATCAGTCAGTTAACTATTGTTATTTAGATCTAATTTACATGATTTACATTTTATGCCAAAAGCTATTCTTAAAAACTTTAGTTCTTAGAGATCTTCTTGTAATTTACAAAAATGAGTAAATCGTTATTACCATAAAATAGGTTAATCACAAAAAACTATATAAATTTAAAGTCTACGCCTCTGCATAACACAAATATTGCGCGTGTTTTTCAAGAAACACAGTTTTGAAGTGGTTTTTAATGTTACGATAAAAAAACAGGATTTGTTTAGTATTTTCACATCAATATCAAGTTTAATCCAAACTAAATAAAACATTTCTTTAAGTCGCCCAAAAAATGTTTGATTTATCATTAATTATCTCAATAATTATCTCAAAATTTAATAGAGAGCTGACTTCGCAATAGCAGACCTGACAATAACAGATGCCCGACGAAACTATGTCGACTTCACCGAACCATTTATGAAATCAGAAATTGCAGCTCTCATTCATAAATCAAATGTTGGAGATATGAAAACATTCAGCGATCTGTCCGATCAGAAACAAGTCAAATACGGAGTTATCCATCGGTCACACACTCAAAATTATTTCACTGAATCTAAAGATCCTGTAATTAAAAAAATGTCTGCATTTATGATAGAAAATCCTGATGTTCTTGTGAGCACAAGAAATGTGGGTATCCATAGAGCTAACACATCTAGTTATGCACTTATTGGGGAATCGGCTTCACATCAATTCACTGCAAGTGTTTATTGTGATCTCGAAGTAATCAATGATAAGGATCATGAGTTCCTCGATTATACTCGTTATTTTGCAATCGCTTTAAGAAGTGGTTCCATATATTTGAATAGTTTTAATTTAGCGCTCAAGCAATTGAAAAAAGATGGATATTTAGATGAGTTGAAGGATAAGTATTGGGTTAACCACTGTCAGAGTGATCTGGATATTAATGCAAGTTTTTCTATTCAAGAATATCATAGGAATTTAGTTATGATATTGTTTATTATGCTTTCAGTCATTTCTTATTTAACTTTTAATTAAGATAAAAGTTTGACTTTAAAAAAAACTTTTGATCTTTTAATTTATTTTTAATAACTTAAGTTATGCGCTTTGAATATTATATTTCTTGTGCCATTTTTTTCTACATTCTGTGATTAAAATGTCTGTTAAGCTTAAGATCTGTTTATTTAATATTTTATATGATTTATGGATTTAGAAATAGATTTATCACTGATTGTAAAATGTGTGTTAACTTTGTTTTATTAAAATTGAATTATATACTGACTGTTCAAACAATTAAATTCCCTTTTAATAAGTTTAATACTGTAATATCGATAAATAAATATTTAAAAAGTTATATACTTTTTATGCAGACACATAAACTTGTTATAATGAAGTGTTATCTCTAATTAAAATCAAATGAATTTGTTTTCAACTTTCGTACAGATAGTAAAAACTGATATTCTTGTAATTAAAAAATTGAATTACACCAGAATTAAAAAAATGAGATGCAATATATGCGCTAATCGACAGGTGAAATAAATACTATTTTAAACTCATAGAAATATATGATCATTACATAAAAATTTATTTAATTATTACATAAATAAGTGTAATCTTAATTTAAAGACCAAAATAACCTAATATTGACTTTTTCAAGGATTTAATTCGTAATATTTTCGTTCCAACACTTTTTCTTCACACAACTCAAGGGTATGTCATTCGCCTACACTTTTTTGACTTCTTTAAACTTAAACGCGTTTTAAAAAGTGATATCACGCCTAATCTGTTATGAATCACTGTACAAGTGCTCATTTGCTGTACTGATACAGTTGTGTTCACAACAACAGGTTTAAGCTAATCATGGAATCAATAAATATGTATTTGATTTTTATTAAATTGTTTATATTTGCACTGATATATGATTTTGGATACGCCAGAGAATCTCAGGCTGAGATTCTTCGAGGAGTCACTATAAGAGTAAGTTCTTTATTGTATTCATATAATAACCATAATAACTATGTTAAAACTTGATATAACTTTTACAGTCTTAGGTTAGGTTAGGTTAGGTTAGGTTAGGTTGTTTCATTAGATACATCATTTACATTAATCTGTCATTAAAGTGTATTATTCACAACATTTTTGTGTAACAATGTTTTTTTTCACAAATGTATTTTTTTATAGAGTTCTTGTTATAAAAACATATATCTTATAATATTAGCTGAGAAAATATGTTTTCTAACTAATTATTTTACATGAAATAAAATTGAGAGAATAGTGGAATATTTTGATGTAACCCATCAAAAGTTAAGTAAACTATATTTCAGATTATAATTTAAATACTTCGCTGAAAACTAATTATTCCTTAGTTTTTTATGTAATATTGAACTTTCTTTTGAAATGTAGGTTAGGTTTATCACTAACTTTCAAAACTAAAACGAACAAAAAAATTGAACTTTCTTTTATTAAGAGAAACTAATTTTTATTAATTATTTCATAAGTTTTACGTATAATCTTATTAGAAGAACACTGTAGTAAAAATTTATGACCAAAAATCTGATTAAAAACAAATAAAATATTACGTGAGAATAAAGTTTAAAGAAATACTATTAAGTTAATGAAATGAATAAAATGAATGTATGTCTTAATACCAAATAAGTATAAGGAAACGATTTGTTGTTTAACGAACAATATTAATCTTCAGATAAGCTAAATCTTAATTTAATACAATATAGATTAGTTAATTAATAGTATTTTTTGTTATAAGACTGCCTATTAATCAGATTAATAACTCAACATTTCAACTATAATCTAAAATATTACATAATATATGAAAAATGTGTGTGGGCTCGTTAGACCTTGAGCTTCGAGGCATTTGTTGTTTATCTAATTTTAATGTTAATCAGATTTTTGTGATTCATTTATTGATAACTGAGATTTCTCTTAAAAATAATGTTTTTTACGATTTCCGGACCGGAGAATTATTTATTCATATTTCATACGACTCATGCAATTCTTACAATAGAATAATTAATTTTTAACACACCCTCGAAAAAAACTTTCACTGAGTCACGAAATATTCTTTGAAATAATTTATTAATGAATCTATTCCTAGTGTCAGACAAGACATATAATACTTTTCTCTAATGTCAACGAACTCATTAAGATCAATATAAAAAGAAACTGCAATAAAGTTTATTTTAGTCATATCTAAGAGCAAACATCTTTTGCTTTGAGTGCAACATTTTTTAGCAAAAGTTCTCATTAAAAATATTTTAAGATGTAATTTACAAACAACTTATTGTGACCAAAAAATAATCTAATTTTTTTGTTTTTAAACATGTTAATAGAACTGGCCCTATGCTGACAGGTTGAGTGGTAATTATGAAGGCTTTGCTGTCGACATCATGAATGAAATCGCAAACATTGTTGGCTTTGAGTACAGACTCTCTTTCTCACCTGACGGTAAATACGGTGCCGTTCAACACAATAAAGTCAATGGAATGATTGGCGAAGTTTATCATAATGTAAGTCATATATGAATTTATTTTTACGATAAGGGCGTAACAGTTAGCTCTTAAAGTATAACTATTAAGTCCTTTATTGTGAAACAAAATTAAAGTTTTTAATGTATTTTTAATAAATTTATTGAATTGCTTTCTAAAGAGATCTGACTTTGCAATCGCTGACATAACAGTAACTGATGTTAGAAGAATGTATGTTGACTTCACAGAACCCTTTATGGATAACGGACTGGCAGTGTTGATACACAAGTCAAACATCGGAAATATGAAGTCATTCAAAGATGTGGCGGATCAGAATCACATCACTTATGGTACTTATAAAATGGGCTCAACTTATCATCATTTCTCTGAATCAAATGACCCCACCATTAAAAAAATGTATTTATATATGGCTCAAAATCAAGACGTTTTAGTTAATAACGCAAAAGAAGGTGTCGATAGAGTTAATAGCAGTCGATATGGTTTTATAATTGAATCTTCTTTTGCTGAGTTCTTAAGTGGAATGTATTGTAATCTGACTTATATTGAAGACAAAATGAATTACTTTCCGCGTCAGTACGCGATAGCATTGCCTAAACATTCGCCATATAAAGAGTCATTTAATAATGCGATCAAAAGAATGAAATCAAACGGAATGCTTAAGAGATTGAGAGCTAAATATTGGATTAATAAATGCGCTGATAAGCAGGTCTATGGAAACAAGAATAAGAAAGAAGTTGAAATTGAATGGGCTCACAAAGGGTTCGATGTTTCGGGTTTTAACAATATTTATTGTGTTTATAATATTTTATATCTTTTTACTGTTTTATCTATTATTAGAAATTTTAATTTTTAAGTTAAATTTTTATTTGTGTATTTGTTATTAGTTTTTTTAATCAAATAAATTGTTTTTTAATTTTTTAGTTGAAAAGTATTATTTTGAAATGAAAGTTAAGCTAATTGTTAAATATTTCATTCTAGGCTTGTGTTTAAAACAAAGGTAAAATGACATACTCGCACATAAAAATATGTACAACCACATTAATTGTTAATAATTGGTTGTCTCGTTCAGTGGTGTTAATATTTTTTAATCTGTGGCCTTCATAAGATGAATTTTAATGGAAAATTAAAGAATCGGTGGCTCCTTCCCATAGAATCTAATGTTAATTATTTTCATTACATGACCCCCTTCCCCCCCAAGTTGGCTAATGGCCCACAGATTGAAGGTCCATGGTATATTTCATACTGCAGTATTATTCAAGTATCTTAAGTTATTCTCAGTAAATGTATCCGAAATATTTTTAAAACATGAAATTTTTGAAAAATAATTTTGTTTTGCTATGTTTTATGTTCATAGATGCTAATCAAAAAGGTCCTCAACTTTGAACTGAAATATTTAAATATATTTATTTATTCACATAAATATTTTGTCATAGACTGCTTATATCTAAGGGTACATTAAGTCATTAGACTATTCATAATCTATTAATAAGTCCTAATATAATTTGAGTACTAACAACAGTGCTCATATCTTACTAATAATTACAACAATTCTATTCCTATCCCTATAAAAGCACAG
>JAQGCH010002828.1:0-11816 GCA_034699485.1 Nanhermannia elegantula
ACTATTAGTGAACTGTTTTCATTCATTTACAACAGATTATGATTTTGAATAGTAAATGAAAGTTCAAACTATTAGACTATGGGTTTTCCCAACTTTTCTCTCATAAACAGATACGGCGTTTATTGCAAACTTAGAAAATATATGAAACTAAAGTGAAATTTTTCCATTCCCTGCTTCATATACAGAAAAGTAAAAAGTTGTGAGATTTAAACTTTACGAATAAATTAGGGTTGAGTTACGCGTGTGTCTAAAAACCCATATTTTTGAACCGTTTATAGTTTAAATTAGGTCTCAAATGAATATGAGTTTAATTCATGACATTAACCTCTGACATCTGTCAGCTCTGTTATAGATTAATAAATCATAAAGTGTTAAATTAAATTATAATTAAAAAATAACAAATTTTAAAAATATTTTGAATTTTCATACTTTATGAAATGCAGATCAAATGAATCTATAACAGGGGTCAAAGTTCAAAGTCATGAATTAAACTCATAATCATTTAGACATATTTTCAAAAATATCTGTATTTTAGAAACAATCGTCAGCAGAAGTTGAACTCCTCTGCAAATTATACTTTTGATTTTGTGGATTATGAATACCTGATTACTGTAATAGTTGAGTACTTTTAGCATATTTTCATTGACAGAAAATGCATAAAAAAAATACTTTATCCACTCCTAATATTCTCATTAATTCCAACCATTCTATAAGTCTAACACTGTATTCAGCTGTTGAGAAACGTAAGGCTTGAACACAAACACTAAATTGTTTTTTCTCAATTGGTTTCTCGTAAATAACTCTGACTAAGAGAGGACAGTTTGTGTTACCTTAATATTAAAAAACGGCTTTTACTACTAGATAGTAATTGAAAAAATGAAATCATTTAAAGTCATTTTATCGGCGAATGGGTTTATTTATTATAATTTAAATTAAATTAAAAATGATTGTATTGTTAAATACCATTAGTTTTCCATATGTATGTACCCCCGAAATGTCGTTTTCTTGCAATACGTTTATAACTATTGCTCTTTCTATCTATAAATATGATAATATTTAATTTTTAATTTAATTTAAATTATAATAAATAAACCCATTCGCCGATAAAATGACTTTAAATAATTTCATTTTTTGAATCACTATCTAGTAGTAAAAGCCGTTTTTTAATATTAAGGTAACCAAACAGTCCTCTCTTAGTGAAACATAGAAATAAATTAATATTTAATATAATAATAAAAATTTAATATAATATTTTTTTGGTATTGAATCAGTCAAATTACAAATAAATTGTACACATGTTTAAAAACTCAATTAAATTCATTTTATAATTTAGATCACAAACAATTGTAATTTGAAGACTAATAAAAAATTGTTTATTAAACGTTTTCATTCGCCAACTCCTCTAATGAGAGGGAGATCTCACTGAAGCCCATGTTGAAAACCAGTGAGATTTTTACAAGTGGAACCTGTATCGGCTGTGGGCGAACGCTAAGGGCCAAGGGGTTGTTAAAAAAACACTGAATATGTGGCCAACATGGCAGAAGAAATGGCACCCGCCTAGGGTTCGAACTCGAACCCTTCGATCCGAGAGCGAAGCCATAGCGAGTCGCGCCACTCTCACCCCTTAAATGTGTATTATTGATGTTTTATAACAACAAAAAGCAAGCTGTATATAAATGATTTAAAGTTTTTTTGAGATTTTTTCATTTTATTTGATTTTTTAGATATAATGATATCAAAAAGATTAGCAGTTTTATCAAAAATTTTCTATGTCTTATCAAAATTGCAATTTTTGATATCAATAAGTTCAATTGCAAGCCTTTCCCCTGTCTGTATTTATGCATTATAAAACTTACTTTTATTGAATTATTCGAGAAATTTAATACAATACGAGTTAAAAAAAGTGAAGTTATTATCAAAACTAATTACAATTCTTAAAAAAATAGATTGATAATTAAGTTTTGTTATATAGGAAATTTTGTTTGATTTTCGTGACTTAAGCACATTCTCTCAAAAGTTACTCTTACTTGAAATCGTCTTAAAATGTAAATATTCTCAAATTGTGTTTGCCATAGAGTTAATGCATATTTATTGCATGTATAATATAATAAGAGAAGTAATAAAAAAAAGTAAGACTTAATGCATTACATTTAACAGAATTTTTAATTCTCCAGAAAAAAATTTAAAGCATGACTTATAGTAATTCATTTTTATTAGGGTATAAAAAGTAAGATAAAAAATTCTATGAATAAGAAACAAGTATGCAGTAAATTATTGCTTATTTTGCACTTAAATTTTAGAATTTTGAATAAATTCTTAATACCATATTAATTAATTTGCATTTCTAACTGAACCTGTGAATGACAAATAAAGACTTAATGCAGATATACTGCACCATAAAAACAAATTATTATTTAACAAATCACAAACAGTATATACGCAATGAAAGTAATTGGTAAAAAAGTTATGCTAATTCCTAATTAAGAGTATTATTGTTTAAATTAGTGAAAAGAAACTAATTTAGAATTTCGGGTAAGAGTCTGTATTCCTATAAAAGAGCTTAACTGATCGATACCAATAATATTGTATAACATAATTTAAAGGTTTTTATTGAAGTCAATGTTTACCAATTTTTGAAATTTAAAAATTATTAACTAATATTGTGATATATGCCACTTGACTCATACCACTAATTAAGAGCCAAATAAGTTATACTAAAGTCAAAGAAATTATTAATAAGTTATAATAAGTCCATGTGCATTTAAAAAACTTATTTAAATTTTTTATATTAGATTTTTTTCATTTATTTATTTGAATTATAATTTAATAAGATATTGATGAATACATCTGCAATACAGTACTCAACATTCATAAATTGTTAGCTCTCTATCATCTTTACAAGGATTTAGAAGAACTAACATGAAAAAACATGAGAACCGCAGGACCATAAAAGATGCAATCGTTTTGAAAGAAATAGCGCCTGACTTATCACCCTTACTTATTATAAATCTCAAAAAATTACTTAAGTTCTAACATACACTTTTTGAAATTATTTGTAATAAGATTTCTGGATAACTAAATTTTTTAGCTTTCAAATTAATGCAATTTTGGTCATGATTTGAAATAAAATTGGAAGTTCTTCCAAAGTTAGGTCTCCCGGTATACTGTGTTATACTGAATTGCTGTCTTATCATTCTTTTAGGAACATATAATTTTATTTTATTTTTTGCAAAAAACAACAATTTTTTTGAAGAAAACTCATTTAAATTGTTGTCACTAAGGATTGCCAGCTCTAGTGTTTTGGATTTAAGAATTATAGAAGTCATACATAATTCATAATAACAACGAAAATAAGTATCTCTTGAGGCACTGCTCATCTTATCAAAAGTATCTTAGTTTACATTATCTTAAGTTAAAATACAGCAAACAATATGTTTATAATGATCTTATTTTTACTTCAAATAACAACTCCTTTAGTAAGTATTTGGTCTTAATTAAAGATTTATTCAAAAATGTAATTCAAAGCACAGACATTTCAAAGACTGTTATTTATTAAAGTTATTTGACGCTAATTCTTAACAATTATTCAACAAGTTCTCTGACTTAAACCAAATGTCCAAAAACCTCAACATTTATCTGTATAACAACATCTATTTATTTTGAGGGAGACGTACAGTATAAATATATAATAATAGAGATTTTTGGATTATTCCCACGAACGCTCAGTTGAATTTAGAAAGTAATATCTATGCTCTCAAATAAATTGATGCACCAGTTTTGACTGTTTTGACTTCGGATCACGAATCCTGGATTCAAAGTGCAAAACTTCAATCAAGTCTTCAAACTTCTTCAATGGTGTTTCTCAAGAGATTAAATGAACTTTTTATACAGTGCTCGATAAAGTGTAAAATTCATAAATTAGAAGATATTGATGAAAAATCATTTTTTATAATCCAAAGATCACAACATCGATGACAAAACTTACAGTCAATGTTTATGGAAAGACTTTTATAAAAAAAACATCAGAATTTCAATACATAATGATTGGAATCACAAATGAAGTCACATCACTAAGAAGACAAGTTCGCGATTTTATCTAAATAATAGTCTGCATTAAAGCTGGCTTAGGATTGGGCTCTGTGAAGACAAGTGCTTTTTCATATTTCTTAAGTTAATTGGATTTCTAACAAAAAATAAATGGAATTTAATAAAAATTCCAGTTTAATAATTATTTTGTTATTCTTTGAGCTGTAAGATAATGAAGTCTAAGTAAAAGCAAATAGAAATATTTTTTGGTTCACTTAATATTCCATAAGAAAAATAATGAGCAAAGTTTCAATAACTTTATTTGATAAGAATCTGGATTTTTTGTAATCAAATTATGAACACTGAGCATACGCTAAATTAAGTTATCCTCAAGTCTTAATTTATAATAAAAATTTATTATTATACTGATGTTAATTATATTCCCAGAATGTATTGTTATGTCATAGTTTTAAGTTTCTTATATCACATCATTTGAGAGTTGTGACTGACATTAAGTCGATATGAAGCAAAAAAGAAAATGTTTCTTCTTCTTAATTGCAAATTCAAAAGACAAATACTAAGAAAATCCTTTTGAGTTGTATTTCCTTTTTTCTACTTCTCTTGAGTCAAAAGTCATTCAACACTATATAAAGTGTTGTAAATGTTATTTTTAAAGTCATTCATCATTCTTGAAAATACTATAAAATCCCAAATCGGTTAAATTAGAATTATTGAGAACTGCAACGAGTTTATTACTTAACTTAAATGTGTTGTCAAACAAAGCGAACTAAAACAAAATTGTATGAAAAGTAATTGTCATTTCAAATAAATACAAGTGAAGTGCGTGAAGATTATACTTAACTTATAGAACATTATAATGTTTGAATGTTTCACATAAATATTTAATACTCAAAACAGTGTTTGGATATTAAATATATTTTAATACAAAATAATTCAGATCTATTTGAATATCAAATTTTACGCAAATTGCTTTGGTCTATATTTTACTTCAAGGAATGTCAAACTAAGAACCATCGGTCTCTTGGAGGACTTGCACTGAGAAAATTAACATTAAGTTCTATAGAAATATCTGCAGAGTCTCTCAAATTAAACTGATGTGTTCGCAGATGAAAAAAGTTTAAAAATCACAGCTTTGCATAATTAACTTGATGTAAAATAAACACATTTTTCATTTTGCAAACGCGAGTGTATGGCATTTGGAGATGTGAAAAATGAAGAATGCAGTTTTGACACTCAGCCTACAAAAATGCTTTCAATCTACACATTTTTGGAGCTAAAAGAACATTAGGCAGAGAATGTTTTATAATAGTGTTCATTAAAGTTCTTAAAATATTGCTATTATTACAATTACTTGAAACAGTAAAGCTTTAATTATTTAATAAGCTAACCCTTTCGTCATTTAAGGAAGAGATTGTTTCCAGAGAATAGATTCGTTTTGAGATTTTATTGATAAGTTAAATCAAACTATAAGCACAAAGTTATAACTATTGGAAAAAATAAACACTTTCTTTAAAGCTAAAACTCCAAGATATGAGTAATAAAATTTTGAAAGTATTTATGCGGTGATCAATACTGTTTTCATTTCCGATCTCGTCTTTGGGTGGATATTAATAAAATGAAATAAAATCTTTGTCAATAATTATTTATGTTAAAAGATTTAATGAAAATACATTTTGAATGTTATTGAATTTTTCTATTCATACTAGCTATCAATGTATTTATATAACTATAAACTGAGAGCAACATTAATCTCAAGTTATACTTTTTGATTGGTTAAGTATTTCATGGATTACTTTTATGGATGGCTTCTCGAACTTTTGAGTGAAGTATTATTATTGTAATTTGAGGTCAATGAATGATATAAAAGTAGAAACGCTAAAAGATTGAATTGATTTTGCGAATGGGCTAAACTTGAGACTTTGAGCACGAATCAAATCTCAGAGGGCTTTCATCGCGAAATCATTGTCAAACAGACACATTATCATTTGAATGGCAACACAAAAATTTGAATGACAGTGAATTATTTATAAAGAATTGTTCAAATGATGCATTAGAGATATTACACGAATAGCACTTTTGCTTCATTGAATTTTTATAAGTTGCCCAAAATTTCACCTCAACCTTTCTATCAAAGAGAAAGATAGAAAATTAGAAACTCTAAAAACTTGATGGACAGAGACACTTAACTGCATACTATTATTATTTGGTACAGTATATGGTGTGTAGCGTTTCAGTTACTTCTGGCTGATTTCCTACAGTAAATGAGAAACTCTGGTCTTTCACTCTGCCGACCTCTCAATAGTGAGTCTCCCATCTCTTCCTCTCTATCCATTTTTGCTTCCTATCTTCCGACGACAATTGTATTCCAGAAGAGCGAAAAATGTTTACTTTAATAAGAAATGAGATGAGAGCTGATCAGCTCATGGGAAAGTTGGATACATTTTCCCATATTTGTGAGTATAAGCGCATAGCAATGCTAATAAAAATTTCGGGAACATATTCTAATGCAATGTTGCGAAACAAATATCTGTTATATATTGATCACAAGTTAAGCCCTATATATTGAATGAGCAAACTGTAAAAAAGAACACATTTCTCACTTGAATTTTCAAAATTGGAGAGCAATATAGAAACTAAAGTTTGCTCAGAAAATATCGCATGAATTTATGCAAAGCGTATTATGTATGATACAGTATTACAACTATATATTTGCAAAACCCAAACATACGAAGTCATATATTAAAGTTGGGCAGCTTTTCAGTTAAATCTGTTAAAAGATAAGATATATTGGAGTTTTCATTAAAATTATTCTTCAACAACAACAAAGAGAACTTTTAAAATTGCATTTAAAATATTTTATACATCAATATTATTTTTAAAAAAAATTAAAACTTTTGTAAACCATGAAAATCAATTAATTTCTGTTATTTTATAAATTAAAATTTTTATAATTTTTATCAAAGTATAGCACAGTGTGTTTTCATTTATCATTTATGTAATATAACCCCATTTTCACGAAAGAAATTTTATTTTTTGCTCGTATTTCAATATTCATTAATGAAACTGTCAAATAAATTATTTATATAACTTTTGAAACACTAAATCATTTGGAATTATTGTGAATATAAATGCAATGCGATGTCAATGAGCTTCTGAATTATATACCATTTCCTATCACATAAATTAATATAATTAACCTTAATTAAGACTAAATTTCATTTTTAATTATTAGAAATAAATTTTATTAAAGATTATTTTCAACCTGTACTGCACCGTACATTTATGTTCGAATTTGATAACTTATTTTCTAACAAACATTTATTATTGATTTTGTATCTATGCATTGCATCCGATATTTGAACTTAATTTTTGTTATCAAAAAATAATATATGAATGAATAAAAATGAGATTATTCTAAATTTTTATTATTTTATTTAATGCTCGATTGGGTGTTGACTCTCTTTTCATGCAAAACGATTCACATAATTTTTCTTAACAATAGACAGCAATAAATGTGACACAAATGGCAATAAAAGTCTTGAGATGAATTTCAAAACTTTTACTGTTGATGATATATTGATAACTATAACAAAATAAACTTATAATGTGAAGAATAAAATTTATGTGACTTAAGGAAAAAAAGAAACGAAACTTTTTAGCATTGATTTCCCAAAAAAATAATGTCTGCATTGTTTTATATTATAGAAGAAATGTCAGCAAACACTTATATTTATCAAAGAATAAGTAATTTCTTTCTAAAATTTTTAACTAAAGCATTAAATAATGTTTTCTTATTTTATATCATAACAAGATTGGAAGAAATGTTAATTATGCTCAAAGTAAAAGAAGCATCTGACACAATTTCATTAAATTTAAAAAAAAAGTCAAATATGTTTAATCTCATTTTCTTATGAAATAGATGTCAAAATTAATTACATTAATTCAGAGAAAAAGATATATTTGAATTAAATTTGGAAATACAATTCAAAAATTGGATAAATATCACTTTGATTAATAAGTTTGAGCTAAAAATACTATTAATGAGAGAAATTATTTATGTTTTACTCAGGGTTTTACTCATTGTCAGTTTCACGCAAGATTCAAATTTACAATATGAATATATATTGTATATAAGAGTGATCGATCATTTGTGATGAAAAGAGGTCATCAAATAATCAAATCTTTACTTGTATAGCACTAATACATTGTCATACAAAATGAAACTAAGAATTAAAGGCGAGTTGAAATGCATTAAATAAATGAAAATTTAAAGTAAAGAAAACCTAAAGTATATAAATGCGAAGGAATAAAATCAAATAAATCATTTAATTTATTTTTTGGAAGCAATCAACAAAATAACAGAAAGAAATAAAAATAATGGCGGCATAAGATGATGAATGTCTGATAAGATCTGATTTTATACAGTATTGAAGAAGATATCTTACAATGTTTGGCACAAATCAAATATCAAATTTATGATTTCTTACCCTCGCGAGCATTGATTTGTGCAAAAGTGTAGCACTTCATCGGATTCTAAGTTATAGCAAACAAAACATTTTCCTCGAAGACAATCATTCAATGTCAACATATTAGACATAATTTATTAGAGATTTAATTATGTCAATCAAATTTTTAACTGGTCAGCAAAGTGAGAAAACAAAAATTTGTAATTTCATAAAGTTCTGAGGCAGAGCTGTGTCTAAATACAAAAAATTAATCGCATTTATTTAAATAGTTTAACACAAAACATGTGAATTTGAAATTATATTTAAATAAAAATAAACAAAAATTGACCAAAAATTGAAGTTAAAGGGCTATTAAGCAATTGACCTCAAATTTCTCACCTGAACATCCACTATGAAGCAAAGGCTAAGAAGCAAAAATAAATCATTTTATTTGATTCCTGATCACTTGTGCTGAAGAAGGCTTGCAGTTAAGCAGCTGAAACACTGTTCACATAATTCCACAGTTAGTGGTTTTAATTGAAGTGTGAAAAAGTAAGAAATCTAAAGTTATTTTATAAACAAAAATTTTTATTTTATTGAAAGCAAAAGTCATTGATATTTTGAATGACTTTAAAATTTTCATATCAGAGATATTAAAAATTTTTATTTTCTTACTTTCTGTCCTTTGCCTTTGTACACCACAAGCATTAAATGATATTTTCATTTTATCAAAATTTTATTGTTAAATATGATTAATTGTTAGCTTAATATTATTGAGTTGTAATACTCTGATATTTTTTGATACGGTATTATTGTTACTCATAAACAGGTTCGGATTCTAGAGGTTCTTTGAATCTCGAACCCCAACCCCAAAACTCGAACCTCGAGCCTCAGTATATAAGCCATTTTATATATTTTAAAAATTGTAAACAATCTCAAATTATGTATCGCACACTTTTCTAACAATATTTATTGAAAATGTTGATTCAATACTAGAACCTCGAACCTCATATTCTGTAACCTTAGAATCTCAAACCTGAGCCTCTTTCAAGATTTAGAACGTTGAACCTCAGGTTCAAGGCTCGGGTTCCAGAGGTTCATTATGCCCATCATTAATTATTGTATTGTTGGAAACTGACTCCAAGTTATAATTTATACATTTATTTGTTATCCAGAAATTATGATTGCCCTCAATTATGTGATTTTGCAATAATCAAGAGTAAGGCTTAAAAATTCATTAGAATATGATAACTATAATAATGATGAAAATGGGCGGTTATATTGCATTAATTATAGCTTAAAAGTAATGTGAAATAGGAATTACATCATATTATTGTATGGCATATATTACATAAGAATTGATTCTGATATTTCATTATGTATTTACAGTAAAAATTTTAGTACTGTTGAAATGCGTTGAAATACTAGAAATGACTGAAATAGTTTGATCTGCATTGATATGAGTGACTGTGAAAGTTAAGAAAGATTCCCACTGAAAGACTGCTTTCATTTTGATGATTGCAGAGCTGAGTTTGTGAGTCAGAGTTATGATAGGAAATTGCATTTTTGCTCAGATTTACATTTGACACATGACTTCAATATAGCAATGCCTACTACTTTGACATTACTCTAAGTTATTGCAAAAGTAGAGAAGTCATTGATGCAAAAATTTCTACTTTAAGTCGGCGAATGTCTGTTCCCTATGTGGTGCAGGTTATTGAGTAAGTAATACGCACCAGTTCTGGTGCCTCGAGTACATCGAGAGCCTCTCCTTAATCTATATTCACCCAACTTTGTTGCTTAGCATTGCATTTCACTTTGTTATCGACTCAGACTCTCTGATAATTAATTAGTGCATTGAATGTTTGAGATGAGAAGAAAAAGTTAGACTAAAGATAATGATGTAAAGAGCAATACAGCAATACTTGCAATAAAGGCAGATACGAATGAGTGAGTGAGTGAGTGACACAACAAAGACAAAGACAGACTCAGAGCAATGGCATATACTGTAGATTAGTCCCAACTGAAAATTACAAAACTAATTTTGGTCAAACGTCTCTAAAGAATGACCCGCAATAACACTCTCTCATATGTCAAAAATATAATATTTGATTCTCTCATGCAATTAAACATTAATTGTTATCTCTATTACTCTGTTTAAACCAAATCACTTGAGCACATATTAAATTAATTCACTGATAATAGTTATTAACTATTAAGCTGAGACTCAAGAAATATTACCAAAGTTGGAGAGTTGACATTTGTAACACAAGTGTTACCATACCCTAAAAATAAAAATATAGACAAAAATTAGTTTTTCTCATAGAATAAGACATATTGAAAGACTGTGTAAGCATAGAATACTTTTGTCAACTTTATTGCTGAATAGTTACAATTGAGTTAAGGATTAACTTTTTTTTGTGACAAAATGCTTTGCAGTTGACATATGAATGAAAATAAAGTAAAAATTCACCAAAAAATATTGTATGGCATCGATACAAACTAGGTGTTCTCAACACTCAAGAGTTCAGAGAGACCAAAGAACATAAAAATATACATTAATATTAGTTTACAAAAAATTGACGTATTTCGTGGGGAATTAACTCAAAAATTTTTATTATATTTTGACATCTTTTGATCAGTATTATAGAAAAATATCAGTCGATTTTAATGGGTATCGAACTCCTTTAGTACCCCTGAACCCTTGGGTGGTAAGAACGCTCTGAACACGCTAGTTGCCCATTGCTGTTTTATAGAATGGTATAAAAATATTTTCTGTTTTTATTTGTGGAGACCTCAAAAAATAGCAAATAATTAGACATAATTCTATATTAAAGTTAAAATGAATCATTGTGTATGATTTGTCCAAAACATATTCTAATGTTTATTGCAATATATAGAAAAATAACAGAGATTTTTAATAAGTAAAATTAGTATTTTAACTTTTTTTATAACTAAAAGTAATTACAACAAACTTCATTATTTAAGTGGGAGCAGTATTACTCACCGAATAATAAATTGCTAAAGATTATTTTGCCGAATCCCGGTTTACTTAATCCTAACCCTGTTTAGTGTCATTTAATTGTAAAATTTCAGAAAGATTTCTAAGATTTAAACAAATTAAAGACTCTGTTTAAACAAAGGACGATCAGTACCTACAAAATAGAATATCAAAACTTAAAACTCAATTCAATAGTAAGGGCCTATAGTGTAGTGGTCTGTACACAAGAACGTGAATTTCGAGGTCTAGGTTCGATTCCCGGTCAACATGAGCTCTTCTTTTAAGTTTTATAGTTAATGCCTCACATTTCTCTGCATCGAAAT
>JAQGCH010002829.1:0-11812 GCA_034699485.1 Nanhermannia elegantula
TTCGATCCTTCGATCGGATCCACAAAACGCGCGGATTCTAAACGCCTCCGAAGATCTTCAAGAACTTCTTCCGGAATTTTAACTTCAAATTTTTTTATTTCAACCGAATCTTCAGGAATTGGTTCTCCTTCTGAATTGACATTAATATTATAATAAATAAATAATTAACTTTTTTTCATTATAGGATTTACTTTTAATTGATTTCCTTCCAAACCATTGGTCCTCAACTTCAGGCAAAATAAAATCCGGTATAATTAGAAACCAATCAAGAGCTGCAGCAATCAGCCCGAAAATAACTATTTGATAGCCTTTTAAATAAATAAATTATTAATAATCAATTTGATATTTGTGTTAATGTTTTTTCACTTAATTTTATATACTTTTGAAATGAATGTAATAAGTTATAAATATAAGAGATTTTAACTAAAATAGACTAAAATTATTGTTTAGATGAGTCGTTGACAAAATGCTATTTTAATAAATATTAATAAATCATAAAACATAAATATATTTATAACAATGCCTGGTATTTTTTTTAATAAAAAAGTGCCTCATTTGGTAAGAATTTGATAATAAAAAGTATAATGTTTGGTAACTTTTTGTTAACTTTTTAAGATCAAAATAATATTTGATGCAGTTCTAAAATGCCTAAAATATTGAGTATCGTTAGTTAGAGTTTTATGTATCAGTATTTACCAGTTAGACCATTAATAGTTAGCTTATGATTAGTTCTTACAACTTATTAATACTTTTTAAGACTGAAAACTTATTGAACCCTTAATTATAAATAATTATGGCTTAATATGAACATTAGAGTGACAATCTCATGTATATTTACTACAATTTTAATACATGTATTAATCGTTTAAAAGTAACACTAATATGAAAAGTTATTGTACAGTCAAAATGTTTTCATAAATTAACTTACATTTTGAGTTCGTTATAGAATACCATTTGCCTTCTGTTTCATTAGTGAAAACTATATGATAACAAACTGCTGCAATGACACCAAACAATCCATAAAATAGAAGATTTTTAGTTAATCCCATTATTTGACTAAATACTAATAATTTTGAAGACTATTTCTTTAATATAATTAATTATTATGAAAAACTTAAAACAAAATTATGGAAAATGTTGAAACCTGAACAGCTCTTTTATATAATGTCTTAGACTTGCATCATATTTCTTAATATTTCTGATTACAAATTGGCACAAAATAGGCATTTTATATGTCTAGCCTTGAGTCTTAGTACACGCAAAGTCCCTTATTTATAAATATTTAACAAGTTCTTATGCACTTATCAGCACTGGCGTAGCCAGTTTTGGGGCTAAGGAGGTTATAGCTACCACAGATTTTTTTGAATCTAAGTGTTAATCTGTTGCAATTTTAAAATTTTCTCATATTTTTTATTTTTGAACCTAATGTTTAAAACTCCTCACACCCAACCAAAACTTTAAGCTACGTCACTGCTTATCAGTTATAATAAATAGAAGTATGTATTATTTGTGAAACAGTGTTTTTGTTGAATGCTCGAAACTTCTACTAATAAAGGTAAAAGTGCTACTGAAATAAGCCCTAAACTCTAGAATTAGGCATTTGAAGTACTGATCAGTCAGTGTAAAATTGAGTTATTTTTCATATCTGTCTCATACAGATTGAAAGTGAAATACTTTAATACTATATCATTGAAAATAAATAAAACAATTAAAAAATGCCAAAAAATCAAGGGAAGGGAGGAAAGAATAGAAGGCGTGGAAAGAATGAAAACGAATCAGAAAAACGTGAATTAATTTTCAAAGAGGACGGACAGGAATACGCGCAAGTAATCAAAATGTTAGGTAACGGACGTGTAGAGGCGTTATGTTTTGATGGTATCAAACGTTTATGTCATATAAGAGGAAAAATGCGGAAAAAAGTTTGGGTCACACAGAGCGACATCATTCTGGTTGGTCTGCGTGACTATCAGGACGTGAAGGCAGATGTTATATATAAGTATAATGCAGACGAAGCCCGAAATCTTAAGTCCTATGGAGAACTGCCCCAAAGCGCTAAAATCAACGATATGGTCACTTTCGGTGAGGAAGAAGAAGATGAAGATGTTATCGAATTCGGAGAAGTGAGCGGTAATGAAGACATCGATAATAATTAATTATTTAAATGCTTTTGTTAAATAAAAAACTTTGTACTTAATTGAATCTCATTCTTGCAAAAAATTATTAACTCATTTCTGATTTATATCTATTTTACTTTATATTAATTGAATTAAATTTAGTTTTTGCATAACTGTTATACTCTACTCATTTTGAATTATATTTTATTAAATATAAGAAGAACAAGAAGAACAACTTTTTTGAAATAATTTTTTTTACAAAATAATATTTTTCTCTGATTCTATATAATTAATATTAGTTTAACAGTTCAAACGTGCGGGTCTGGAAAAGTGCACAAACTGATGACCTCACTCCTGGTTCTCATCCATTAGTATTTTTTGTAAAGTTTAGAAATAGATTATGTGTTTCATTTGAATTATATATTATTCTGAAATTATTTATGCATAAATAGAGTGTTACTCAGCTATTTTTCCATGCGATCCACTCATAAAAAACTTTATTTAATCGGTAAATAAGTTCAAACCAAAGCTATTGAGATGAGGTTTGAGTAGTGTTGAAAAATTTTTAGAAATTTTAGTTTTTTTGTGAGAAACTTCCTCAGGAAATTTTCTTTTTTCAACAATAGGCTTCAGACCATTGTGTCAAACTGGGCCTCACAGCAGACATAAGCACGACCTATCACATTATGTAGATGTTAGTGACCATCACTCCACCATCAGTTCTATATTTACTAATATAAAATATATAAATAATATTTACAAATTAAAAAAGTAATAAAGTTATAATAAGATCTAGAAAACTACTTTTCAGGATATCTCGCCTTTGCCTGGAGTTAGAGTAAGATTTTTACGGGAAAACCCCTGTCGGCGTGGGTTAACGCAACGGGCTTGTGATTATTCGAAAATAATGAACATGTGGCACAAGGCAGTCAAAGAAGTGCAGTGTCCAAGGTTTCAACTCAAGACCTTTAGACAGAGGTGTCAAAGGTCCTACCTCGAGGAGGGGGTAAACCTGAAAATTTTTCAAATTTAAGGGCCAAAACTTATAAATTTCGTGATACAATTTTTTCTCAGAATGCGTTTTCCCCTCAAAAAACTTTTTGAGTGTCAAATTTTTTATATTTTCTCCACTTATTAGAGAAATAATGTGTTTTAATGCAATATTTTGACCAATTAAAGCATATATTTTAATTTAAAATCTTATACACAAATTAAGATTTTAATTAAATCTAGATTTTTAATCTAAATTTTAAGTTCAAAAAATTTTCTTAAAAACATCAAAGATTTCATTTCAACTGTTCATCGTTTTCTATTTATACATTTATGCTGTACTTGCGCTCAACTTTTACCAATTTTTCATGGGAGGAGTTTAGTTTTTGGATCTTCCAGGAGGGGGTACACTCTACCCTTTGATAGCACTTTAGATAATGAGTCCGATACCTTTCCACTGAGCTACCCTGAATCCCAATACTTCCTATGATGGAGTATTGCTATTTCAATACTTTCTAATAGAATTTTTATTTAAATCAATAATACTTTCTATTTGTTATATCAATAACAATAAACTCTTTTTTATCAAAATAGTATTTAAATCAAACTAAATATGATAAACAAGAAATTTAAATCATTGTTAGTTATAATCGAAAGCATAGAAACTGTACAGGTATTAAAGCTATCAAATATTACATTTTGGTGAAAATTGTTTATACTTGTAAAGTATGTATTATTAAACCATTTTTTAAAACAGTATCACAAAAGAAATTCCTATTTTTTAAGAATGATTATTATTAAATAAATATTTTTAAAAAGTTTACTAAAGTTTTAAATATTTAGTTGACTGAATCAAAATGCTATTTAACCATTAATTGATTGAGAGAATAAAAGGGAAGTGGCAACCAATGCATTAAATATATTTCTTTATCTACTGACCCACACATTTTATCTTTAAATGATTTATAATTTCTGATGCCATAAAAATGAGATAAAATTCGAAACTAAACTGAACATAGATTACCTTATTGTATATTATTATGTCTGTACAGTACAGTCGAATGCAAAAAGTTTGTCCTGATCCCGGAAAATGCAGTGATAAATAAAGATCAATTATAAGGATACTTAAGAAATTGAAATGTTAATGAGTAATAGCATTGATTGGTTATGAGTTATAGTATTGAGTATTAATGAGTATAAGTATTGAGAGATAATAATGAGTTTTGAAACCCTTATGAATCCGAATCATTTCCTGGATGATGGATATTGATAAAGGACAAACATTTTGCGTTTATCTGTACAGTATAATCACTATCTATAATAAATTGAATTAAGAGGAAACGCCTCTTTTTGTGTTACTGCTAATTATCATATAATTCTAAAGGTTTATCTCAGATCTAATACTGCTATCAATCTTATGATTTAAATCAGTGAATAATTACATAAACAATAGTAAACTCTGGATTTTGAACTAATCTTTAAAAAAGGTTCAAAACAAGTACAATATTATGTCATTCTAATGTCATTCATTTAATCGAAATTATTTATATAAAAATATTAAACAATTAAGTATTTATTTCATTAGCAAAAATCGTTTGCATTGCTAAATATTACACATTTGTAATCAAAAATGTATAAAATATTGATTTTCTCATTTATAATATTTTCGACATATTTTGTGTCCACTATAGGACAGGCACAGTATCCCATTCCTCCTCCTGCTGCAAAGCAATGTATTGATACATTAAACTCAACAAAATTTCTAATTCTGAGCAAATGTCAAAAAGCATCGATGGCCAAATGGAATCCCGATGCAAGGAATGAGACAGAGCCGTCAGCTCGGGATATGTGCTGCTCCATTTTCAATGAAATCGATTGTGTAATCAGTGGTGCGAAATCAAATTGTAAAGCAATAAATTTGAACGCAACGGTAACACATCAGAAAAATCTGATCAATTATTGGAACACAACTATGTGTGTAACGATTCCATATCATTCTGGTAAATGCAAACTACCTTCAAAAGGCAATTCTGCCTCTAATAATTACATCAGTTTTGCCTTCTTTTCTCTCTGTTTCTTAGCTTTAATTTTTAGAATAAAATTTTAGGTGCCTTTAAGATTGTTTTGAAACTTGAGTTGTTCAGTGATTTTTGTATTTTGTGAAAATTAAAATATATAAAAAATTAGAAATTAAATGAACTGAAACAGAAATTTTATTTATAACTGTATTTTTATTTTATTCTAAGTTTTGTTCACTTAAATGTTATTTAAAATTATGAAAAGTATCGAATATTTTTAAATATTGAAAAAATATTTGAAATAAAAATATAATTAATTAACTAAAATGTTGACTTTATTTTGATTGATAACTTACTTAAAAGTTATGGTTTATTGGAGGATTTGAGGTTTTCATGAATCATATGGCAGTTATGGTACATCAAATCTAGCGTTACTACTAAATTGTTTAATTTACTAAATTTTTTCCAGAGCATTGAATTTAATATAAATTTAATTTATTGAATTAAATATTACAAAATTTTGTGTTATCATTAGGTACTCTTAAATCTATAAATTCTTGGTTGAGTCCTATACATAGCACTTAAATTCAGAAAATCTCTGGTGGTCTACAGCCCAACTTAGTCTCATAGCTGGTTATGCCAGTGATAAGGGGTGATTACTAGTGACACACATTTCAGGTGCACATATACGGTAATGCGCTTAAAGGTCGCATTATATTTATGACATTAATTATAAAACCACGTTACTTATCTTACTAGGTTACTATAAATCATCTACAGTAAGTACAGTACGTTTGTACATAAGTTGCATTTTATTTTGCTAACACCGTATGTTAGTTTTCAAAATTTTCTTGCATTTAAAAATTATTACAATTTATCTTTAAAGTGGAGACATTTTTGTTTAAGTACTTTTTATTGGATTTATTTATTGCAGCTCTTTATTATTTATATGTAGTCTTTTACATGAGTTGCCGCAAAACTAAATCCAATGACCGTAATATTGTATAAATATATTATACTATTGTACATACTATTGTATAAATAAAAAGTATTGACTTTATATTATAAGAGTCTAAGAAATAAAGTTTAAGAAATGGAAAAATTATTTAATGTTTTATTAGCTTTAACTTTAGTTCATATCTCAACACAGTTTTACTATGAATCAGTGTTTCATAGTAAACTCCTCTCAACTCCTCCAACTTTGGCAGAAACATGTTTGGAAAAAATGAAAAACGATTCAAAACAACGACTCGATCATTGCGAAGAAGAAGCAAGAAATAGTATCCATTACTACAGTTACTATAACAATATTACTACAGATAATCCTATTCAAGTTAAATTCGATTGCTGTATGCGATGGGAACTCGTATTTTGTGTGTTTAAGTATATGCCAGAGATATGTACTAAACAAGAAGTAGTGACAGTCGGAGAATACATTCCCAAATTAATCAGTGAATTGAATTTAGAAATGTGCAAACAATTTTCGTTTTGGTCAAATAATTGTGCTGTACTTAAATTGCAATTAAATTATTATTTGAAATAAAGTTTATAACGAATGAAATGCTCTCTTTTTATTTATTTAATTAAAAAATAAATAGAATCATAAATATGAACAAATACAAAAATAAAGTTAAAACTTTGAAAAGGAAAATATTGTTTTAAAATTAATAAAATTAAAAAAATAAAATGCCAATTATTGAAACTTTTTATTTTAAAAATAACTATAATGCAATTTTATGAGTCATAAGATTGTTTGACAAATATTAAATAAACGCGTAATACTAGTATACTTGTATTTTCATGAGTAAGTACCGGTAAAACTTGTTATTTAAATAATATCAGTGAAATATTATATCTCTGATAATAATTTTATTGCTGATTTACAAAATAGTACAAAATAAATAATAGTACAAATAGTACAAAATGAAATAATAAAACAGTCAAATCTATTAAATGATTTCATTTAAAAAATATTATTTACTGTAAATAAAATGAATTAAACATCAATTCAAAAATTGCTGAAATAATTTTAGATATAAATGTCATATATAATAAACATTAAAGTTTAATATTATGGTTTGTTTGAAATAGGTTTGAATTAACTTAAACTTAATTTAAATGATTTACACCGTATAAAGCGGTATAAAGGGATATAAAGGGATATAAAGGGATATAAGCATCTGTTATAATGATAAAAAGTTCTCATCAATTCTTAATAATGTTAATACATTTAATTCATATCTGAAATATTTATATAAATAGTAACAGTTTACAAATACCGCACCAGTAAATACTTGACTATATTACAAAATAAAAAAGTTTCAGAGATGGAAAAAATATTTTATGTTTTACTAGTTTTGTCTTTGGTGCATATCTCGACTCAATTTTACTATGAATTGGGAGAAATTGAAGAAAATGGTACTCAAGTAGTTCCAACTCCTTCTCCTTTGGTTAAGTCGTGTACTAATAAATTGGAATCCCTGAATACCAATCAATTCTATGACTGCCAAATGGAGGCGAAAAAGCGTTGGGGTTTTAACGATCAGACAGACTATAGTGGAAAAAGTAATAAAACCATTTGTTGTCTTATTTCTGATGAGAGCAAATGTGTTGTTAAGTATATGTATGGTATTTGTACTCAACAAGAAGTAGATGCCATCACAGAATTCATTCCTCTATATTTCAAAGCATTAGATTCTATGTTCTGTCCGAACACTATATATCCATTTGGATTTGACAAGTGCTCCGCCTTTTAATTATAAGAAAATAAAATTTTCATGAAATTGTATATTAAAAAAACTTTTTAAATTATTAAATAAATACTTTAATTAATTATATAATATATTATAATATTATAGTTATTAAAACATTTACTGTTATGAAATAATACTTAATTTTCTGTAAATAACAAAAATTACACAAAAATATCTTTATTTAGTTAATGACAAATATAATAAGTTACTAAATGACAAATATTTTTATGTTTTAAGTGAAATAGAAAAGAAAGCGAAAATAATTCTGCAAACAGTCGAACTCATTAGTGAAAGTCAGTCAAAGATTTAAGTCAGAAGTTCTGAAACAAACGAAACCATAAGTTTAATAATTCTTATGAAATTTCTTCTGAGACTACAATAATTATTAATTTATTTAAATACCATTAATTAAATTTGTATATTATTGTGTTATTTATAAAAACAATTATGAATAGGAATTTAGTCTTTGACTCTTAATTGTGTTGACTGTTATCAAAAGCTGCTATACTTATAAATGACAAACTTTGGTAACATTACAGCACAATGTTATCTTTTGAGTATCTACACAACTAATATTTTTGTGCCTAAATCATTAAAATAAGATTATTAGTGGAGTCTTTTTGTTATAAGTATATTATTTTCTATTAATAACAATATTTAATTGAAGCATTTACTTGTATATAATCATATCGTAAGATATTCTATATAAGTATCGAATTTAAGAATTTTTAAATTAAGATTTCAAACAACCAAAGTCTAAGTCGAAACAGATAACGAAAATTGCGGTATATATCAAATAAGAAGAAGTGATCATTCATTTAATAAACGTAAATCAGAGAAACCTTCCATTATTTGAAAGCCATTAATATTCAATAAGATGTTGATTATATTTTATAGTCAGTTAATTATGTTAACACTGTTTGTAAATGTTTATGCAATATGTGAGCCATTATTTCTTACGCCATATATCGAAACACATCGAATAGATGAGGCCAAAAAACTGAGTGCTGTTATGGATTTGCCGAATGCTCCAGAATTGAAAAGTTTTTCTGGATTTCTGACTGTCAACAAGCAATACAATAGCAATATGTTCTTTTGGTTCTTTCCTGCATTGGTATGAAATATTTTGATTTAAATAATTCTAAAACATTGACGAGATATACGTGTAAAAGGAGTTAATATTAAACAAATTAAAAGATCAACATATTTAATGACAAATAATTGAATGACTAGTTTGAGGATAAGAAATAATATTAAATATAAGTAGAAAAGAGTTAATCTATGGATAAATAATAATAGCAATTTAGTTAATTATTAGTGCGAATATTTATTTTCATCTATTTTTAATCTTTTAAAATAGACTTCAGAGAAAAGAGCCATTACAAGAATGACTTAATTATTTTGATTTTGAATAACTAGCTTTCAATTTTTTAATTAAATTTTTGCTTTATTTTCATATTTAATGTTAATTACAAAAAGGATCACAACTATAAGCTTAAACTTATGCTATTATAATAATACACTAAACAGATTAATTATCCCTAATATGATCTGACAGGTAAATGCAGAAAGCGCTCCACTTTTACTATGGCTTCAAGGAGGTCCTGGAGCTTCATCACTGTTTGCCATATTCAATGAAAATGGACCCTATATTATAGATAAGAATCTAAACGTCTCTTTCAATAAGTATTCGTGGTCTCAAGAATTTTCAATGCTTTATATCGATAATCCTGTCGGCGCAGGATTTAGTTTCACAGAAAATAAAAATGGATTTGTCAGAAATGAGCAGAACGTAGCCGACGATCTGTATGAAGCTTTGCAACAATTTTACACTTTGTTCAGTGAATACAAAACTAATGATTTTTATATAACTGGAGAATCATATGCAGGGAAATATATTCCTGCGATTGGATACAAATTACACCAAATGGCAAACACTTCAAGAATAAACTTGAAGGGAATCGCAATCGGAAACGGATGGATCGATCCGATAAATATGTTAGATATCGGATCATTCCTTTATCAAATAGGACTGATTGATGAAATTCAGTTAAAACACTTTTATCTCATTCAAAACAGAACCGCATCAGACATATCAAATGGAAATTTTATCGATGCGTTCAAAATAAATGATGAGCTTTTAGGTTAAATTTTATAAAATAATTTTTTTGAAAAATAGTGTTTGTATTCTATGCATTCAATCACAGACTCCTCTCATTGAGGTTGACAATGATTGACAGTAGCAATACTCGAAATACTGTATATGATGTGATAGAAAAGTTAATATTTATTTATTTATTTTGTTGAAATTCATTAGACGGAGATTTAATAAACACTACGACTTACTTCCAAAACATAACTGGACTTAACTATTATCTAAACTTTTTATTGACTAACTCTCCGCCAGAATTTAATTACTATTCAAATTATTTAAATTTGAACCAAACGAGGCGTAGCATTCACGTAGGCTGTATTCCTTTCAGTGATGGTAATAATACAGTTGAAGAATATCTCATTGAAGATGAATTTAAATCAGTGAAGCCCTGGTTTACAACACTCATAAACAACTATAAAGTATTGCTATATAACGGACAGTTAGACATTATAGTTGCTGTCCCATTGACAGAAAATTTTCTTAAAAATTTAGGTATTTTTAAGAAATTATTTAAGAAAAAGGAAAATTTATAAGTTTTTTCTGTTTATTGTATAAATAGAGTGGAAATACTCTAAAGAGTTTGCTTCAGCTGAGAGATTAATTTGGAAAGTGGCTAAAGATGATACAGAAATAGCTGGTTATGCAAAACAAGTCCATAATTTCACGCAAATCATTGTTAGGAATGCTGGACATATCGTACCTTTTGATCAGCCAAGAGCTGCTTTCGATATGATTAAAAGATTTGTTAAATCCCAAAAATTTGACTGAATTTAGTTTAAAATATTAACTAAACATTTATTTACATGTAATGAACTGAATCAGTAAAATGACTGAGATCAAATAAATCAAAATTTAGAGATTGTGATCAATACAAATTAAATTACTCTTAAAATCATTAGACACCTATATTTTTGTTTGGCCTGAAATCTCTTAACTTGAGTAGGGTAGCACATCAAACTTGAAAATTTCGAAAATTCAATTGTTTGTAGTTTACCATATACTTATCCGAACAGCTTGAGACCGGCGTCAAATTGTAGCTTTTGAAATGTGCTTTACAACCATTTCATCGGATCAATTATGTCATTCATATTTTTCTTTTTATTCATTAAATTATTTTATGTCATTATAAACTCTACCATTGATCTAATTATATAATTGATTATATTGTTAATTTAATAATTAAAAATTTTCAATGGAGAAAAATAATTTAATGAATAAAAAGAAAAATATGAATGACATAATTGATCCGATGAAATGGTTGTAAAGCACATTTCAAAAGCTACAATTTGAAGCCGGTCTCAAACTGTTCAGATAAGTATATGGTAAACTAAAAACAATTGAATTTTCAAAATTTTCAAGTTTGATGTGCTACCCTACTCAAGTTAAGAGATTTCAGGACAAACAAAAATATAGGTGTCTAATGATTTTAAGAGTAATTTAATTTTTATTGATCAGAATCTCTAAATTTTCACTCATTGATTTAGAATTCTGAATGATTTTACTTAAATATTTTACCCAAGCTCATCGAAATTTCAATGCCGTCATAATACAATGTTCTTCCCAGCTTGTAGTTTATTCATAAAAATTTTCATCAAGATCCATTAAGTTTTACTATTAGAAAACCCTTAAAAACCGATTCAGGCATTTTTGTTAACATATGTACAGTCGATTGCAAAACGTCTGCCGGTGGTTTTAAGCAATTTTATAGTACTAAACATTGATGAAATTTTATAAAAAAAATTTTGAGTGTACAACATTTTGGAACCGACTTTTGCATAAATT
>JAQGCH010002830.1:0-11810 GCA_034699485.1 Nanhermannia elegantula
CAGCAAAACCTCCATAAGTTAAAGTGGTTTTGGACCAGAATTTAGGTCTAAGTTACAGAGGTTTTTAACATAGAGAATAATAATTTTGTTTCAATAAAAGTAGAATTTATGAATAAAATAAAAAAAATTCTAATGGTATTAAAGAAAATTTTCTATTAAATTAATTTAACAAACAATTTAATAAATTTATGTAATAACTTTGTCAATTCGTTGTTTACCTTAAATTATATACACTTCTATCTGGTCGGTAACAATTTACGTAATTCTACATAAAGAATGATTGACAGAACATATTTCGTTATTTTGAAAATGTTTATATCGTACAAAAAATTTAAATCCGTTATACGTTTACAACATTCATAACAAATGCCCTAAATTTATGAAAATGTATAAATTTAAGAACTTATGAAAATATATAAATTATTATATATAATAAAGATATTGCGTTTAAGAGTAAGGGTACTAAAAGAGTATAACTAACTGCATGATAATTTTGAAAATCATATATTTAGATAAATGGATGAGGATGTTAAATTCAAAAAAAAATAATATATTAAATAAACATATATATAACTAAACATTAAATAAAAAAGTTGTTAAATTTTCAAAAAAGTGAAGCAAAGCAAAATGGTTTGCTGCATGGCAACAATTCTATTATATATGATGCTTATTTTATATTTTACTAAAAGATAGGCAGAACATATTTATGCTTGCTATTTCATTTTAAATTTGTAAATGTTTACTTAGAAAATAACTATAAATCTGGGACTTGTTATTCAAGCAACCATATGTTAAAGAATAATTCATAGAATATAATTCCATAGAAAATTGTACATTTGCTCTAATATAAAAAAGGCACATATATATCGACGCTTTAACACATTACATATACACTATTATCGTCAAAAATTTTAGGTATAAATTCTGAGATCTATAGAATAAATAATTATAATATTTTTTTTAATTTAGAAAGATAAACTTTATTATAATAAATTCAATTGCAGTTACGTTGATAGTCTCACTCTCCATTGTATTCTTCTTGAATTATGGAGAAATCTCATGTCAGGTGCAATTGGATCCCAGCTTGATTCCAGCTAATGTCACCGTAAAGGAGTGCGGCAGAATTCAAGCTAATCAAGCTTCTGGACAAAGTAAGCCATGTCCTGATAAACTGAACCAAAATTGCATCGCATACTGTGCTGCTTTAAAGGCAAGTGTATTGTCTCACATTTTTTATTTATTAGATAAGAATAATAAAAACGGAAACACTATTTGTTTTAATTTAGAAAAAATCATGTTGCTTTTCGTGCGATCAACCTCAGCAAGGTTCCTGCTTCTGCTATTGAATTGTGACCAGCAATAATTAATGGAGAAATGTTTACCTTGATCAATTTTTAATTAATAAAATTTTAAAAAGAGTTAAATAATAAGATTAAAAATTATATTAAAAATTAAAAGATTTAAAAGATAATAAAATAAATTTAATATGATTTAAGATATATCGTGTTTTCCTTCATCAATTTATCAAATATTCATTTAACCAAGGTTATCCTATTTTAACAATAATTATTGTTTACAATCTGAGCTTACCGTAAAATTAAATATCAGCAAAAATACAAAAGCATTTTAAATTATTTAAATAAATAATTAAATATTAGATAACATATATGGCAGTTTATTTAATACTAAATGCTATTTATAATGATGCTGTTAAATATTGCATTATTTTCGCAATAATACTGTATAATTTCAATTATTTCTAATATGAATAGAATCGCTATTTGTTATATATAAGCTAAAATAATTTTTCTTTTAAGTTGACATACATTTACGGAAAATAATTATTTTATAAGCAGGTGTTCTGTCAGTTGACAAGATCCAAATGAATTCTATTAATAAAAATATTAATATGCAACATAATAAATAACTTATAATTAGCAAAATGTTAAAATATTTTAGTTAAACCCAAAAAATGAGTACACGTCTCTCAACAAAAATCCGGCACCCCTGGTATTGAGCTTACTCCCCCTTATGCGTTAACATGCAAAAATATTCGAATTTTAGTTAGGTCTTCCTTATAGTTAGTGAGCGCATTTTTTAGGTATATTGTAATTTTCTACAATATATAATGTCTCAAAATTTCAATTTCTTAGAAATTGCTTTACCTTATTGGAGCAAGTGTTTCAATTTAAATTCTAAGGTAATATGCTCATGAAAGGATTGTTTTGCATAGAATTTAAGTTGAAACACCCACTCAAATAATGTAAAGCAATTTCTAAGTAAATGAAATTTTGAGACGTTATGTATTGTAGAAAATTACAATATACCGAAAAACGCGATCAGAACCCGCACAAAGTTTCACTCAACCCTTCACTACACTGCAATACATGCCTGTAATGCACTAATAACTTCATCATTTTGTATTAATACAAGTATACTTTACAGAGAAGTAAACTCTGTATTTTAGGGCTGAGTGGGACTTTGTGCGGGGTCTGTATAGTATAATACTATAGACCCTATAGAATTTGGCATAAAATAAAACAGTAATGATTTTGGAGATTCATTTATTGTTTAAGAATTAATTTTTTTAGCAAAACATTTTGACAATTAATATTTTAAATGTTTGGTCAATTCTTATAAAATTTTAAATATTAATTTCATTTAATGATTAGCTCAATAATTGACAACTGGAATGCAAGAGAAGCACAAGCATTTAGTATAGAATATAAAACAAGTTCTCTCTCATATCAATAGACTTAAGGTTTGAACTCTAAAAGTAGGAGTCTATTGAAGAGTTGAAAAGAATTTCAAGTTCTGAACTCAAATCATATGTATTTTCCAATACATTTCTATCATTTTGATTAAGAGTCAGAACTTTATGAATAAATAAAAATAAAGAAATACAGAAAAATCAGGTTTTATTTCAAAAATTGAATAAAAAATAGCACAAATTTTTTTACTTATTAGTAGATTCAAAGTCTATTGATATTAAGTCTATTGATAACTTGTTTTATATTCTATACTAAATTCTTGTGCTTTTCTTGCATTCCAGTTGTCAATTATGTTTACGCTTATTATAGTTCGTTTTTTATTTTTAAATACAAGTATGACTCCTATTGTCTTTCGTACTCTTCATTAATATTCTTGTTTACACTTTGGCTCATATTTTGAGTTTAAACGCCTTATAAGAAGGCTGACAGCGATTCTAAACATTTTTGCAAAATTTCATACTCGTATTAAAAAATAAAGAACTAGTTATAGATGAAGACAATGCTTGAGCTTATTTCTCTAAATCATGGGTTCCCAAAAGTGGGTCGCGACCAAAAAAGTGGGTCGCGACCCAAAAGTGGGCCGCGACCAAAAAAGTTTGGAAACCTATGCTCTAAATTATATTATTAGGCTATAGACTAGAAAGACATAAATTCAAGTGTTTTTATTTGTCAAAAAATAATCGATTGACATTATTAGGACGCAAAAAATGCTATAAATGCGAGCATACATTTTCATAGACACAAATAAAATTTTAGTGGTTACCAAAAATATAAAATTGATTATTATATAAATCATGAAGACATTACTTTTATGTTTCCTCCTAATTGGTTATAGCTATGCGTTCACTGCATCTATAAGTCTTGAATGTGGATGTTGTCCACCGTACTGCAGAATTGTTATCACAGTTTCAAGTTTGGTTCAAAGTTTAAATACCACTATTGATGGCAGACCTGTACCTATTGACGCAGTTATACAAGACATACCTCAATGGCCAAGTATAACAAATTTGTATATTTTAAAATTTATTTATTAAAATTAATCTCTACACAAATATAATGATATTTAATGCATATCAAGTAATAAATGAGTTAATTTTTAAATATATTTATATATAATATATAAGATTTAGCGAAATACGCAAAATACAGGTTAATATATAGCAATTCACTTTTATGAATAAATTAATTTCTATTTAGTCCTTAATTTTAATTAAAACCTTTATACGAAACTCATATAATTAAGTTCTGAGTGATGTGCCACAAGTCAATGACAGCGCGTTGAAAGGGCTTATAATTTTTTTTACTATTATTATAAAGAGGTGTAAAGCTATAATATTTTACATAAAAAACGTGAATTAAATCTTTACAGAAACTTATTAACAATTATGTTATTAATGAATATTATTAGAAAATAATTGTCTAATAATTAAATTGTTGTTTTTTTTATTTATTTAATTCATTAATTTATATGAATTTTGAGTCTATAGATAATTAATTTTATAAATACTGTAATTGAAAACTAATAATTATTTGATATAATAGTGAACATTACTTATGTAATGCACTAAAAGCTTTGTACCAAATATAACAACACTTCTTTCAACGCGCTGTCATTGAATTCTCTTTGAGTTTTTATTATTTTTTTATAACTGTTATGCATACGTTAGAAAATATACGGCTAATTGAACTTTTTGTTTACTGTTGTCATATATGCATTGATTAATTATTAGAACTGATAATTTTTGTCAATTTTTATCATAAATACTTGATAAGGCTTTAATAGTATGCAATATAAAAATAGATTTTTAAATTTAATACACAGTAATTTTCAAACGTAGTAATCAAATAATATTCTGAATAACTTTATTTCAGATGCGGGTTTCATGAGATATAAGTGAAATTTTTTAGACAAATTTAATATTAATTTTACTGAAATTTTACTTGCATTAAAATACCTTCAACCCTGTCGATTAATAATTCATTATTGAGTTAGAGGTACAGGGTGGAACTTAATATTAATAATAAGTTCATTTGCAACCTTTTTCTCACACAAGACTGTGCTTAAGAATTTAGATATCTATGAGAGACTTTTTATGTACAATAAAGATAACACTTCTCCATATGTTGCTGTAATTTGTACAATTAGCTCAAATAAAAACATAAAAATATTGGATAAAATATATTATTTTTTGCATTAGTTAGTATCACAATCCAATATATTTTATCCAATATTTTTTCCGTTTTTATTTGACCTTATTGTACATATCGCACTCTCCACGCTTTGATTAAATATAAAACAATCAATATTTCTTTCCTGTTATGCAATGCAGATAAGTTCATTTTATAGCTACTTCAGCCAAATCCTTTTAAGGAGATCTCAAATTTAGCATGATAAGAGTGAGAATTATACAGGTTTTAGCTCTTGTGGGCGTGGGCTAATTATACGGACCTAGGGTTTTGCCAAAACAAAGAACATGTGGCCGATACTTCGCCTTCAATTAAGTTCAGCCTAAGTTAAGATAAGATATTTACAAAGCTTACGTTCAGATAAACATTTAACAATTTATTAGAATAAATATAATTAATTAAATCATTTTTAAAAAATGGTATTTCATTTCAAATGAGGCCACATTTTGTCAATGAAAATAAAGCGCGAAAATTCAAAGAGTGATTTTGAATTCAGTCTAATATTTAATCAAAATTTTCTTACGATTTCATATTCTGTTTTAATAAATCCATTTGAAAAAAACATGTGTGACTTATATAACTTGCTCACCTTTTATAAAGCATGTCAGTGAAAACCAAAATTACACGATTGCCAAAGAAAGCTTTATAATAATAAACTATTCATTACTATCAATGTTTAAAAAATTATCGTTCAATTTACTAATAACAGTATATCTGTTAAGTTTCTTCATTACACATGTTTCAGAAGTGTAACTTCACACTTAATCTAATTATCAATAACTATTACAGTACTCATAGTGTTGCCAACTTTCCAGCCTAGAGAAATTTATCTCCTGTTTATATTTCAATAATATCACTTTATGGCTTGTACACATAGTAAGTACGCAGTCTTGGGGGGAGGGGGGGGGGTCAGTCAAAAGCGTACAAACACTTACACTCCTATATGATTAACATTAGGTATTAGTGTGCAAAAGCTTACAGGGAGGGGGGTAGGGGTCTAAAAATTGCCAAAAACTGCGCACGTGCTATGTGTACGAGCTCTTAAATAATTTTTCCAATTTTATAAAGTAAATTTATTTTAATTAACAAAAATATTTGTTTTAGAAATATCAAGTAATAATGTAAGTTTTAAAAACATTTGCCTATGTAAGCTTTTTATGGTGAAACTATTGCCTTATCAGAAATTTTATGTAGGGGTGGATCAAGAGAATGAAAACTATGATTTAGATTATTTCACAATTACTACAGAACTACACTTAAACAAATAGATATGCTTGCTGGCTTATGGCCGCTTAGCCCTAGTTGATTACAAGTCTGTGTAAAACTTTCTCGGCCGGCCATGCTTCATTATAGAATTCTTTTTAAAATATTAAAAATCTATATTTATAGTCACGCTATAAGCCAGTTTTCACTGTAAATGGTTTATAATGTAATATAATATTCATTTTTCAATGGAATAAGTCCTGGCAACACCAAATACTTATTAGTTCTTATCTTTTCATAGGTTTTATAATATAAGATAATAACATGCACTATAATATTATAAACGCTGATGTTTTTAAATAAAAAGTGGGACAAGTATTGCAACGGATTGAGAAAACTTCCGTTCTATGATTATTTCAGTATAATTGAATTATGATATCGTGTCGTCACATTATCAAACATTTAAAAATGTTTACATGTTCAATTCATATTCTCATAACTGAATCGTAAGATCCCTTGAATGGCATTATCACATTCAAGGCGTTCTTTTGACTATTTTCATCAAGCTCAAAATGAATGAAAAAGACACAATTAAATTTAATAATGTGGTTCAAATTTATGACCCAGATATTAATTCTTTGGTAAATACTATTGATGATCAAGAATCACAAACTCAACATGTGGATCAAGGCTTTGAAACAATGGTTACTGATAACAGAGAAATTTCTGCTATTTTCAACATTTCTAAATTAGAACTCGATGAAAAAGAAGGTACGTTAAGTTTTATCTTATCTAACCTTTTTCTTTAACCCTTCGTAACAACGGTGGATTAAAATACCCATATATTTCAATGGAGAATGGGGTAGATTTTTACCCCATCATTGTAACGAAGGGTTAATATTAAATTTATAACTCAGATAAGGAATAAAACTTATGTTTTATAAAGCGTTCAGAACTGAAACTCAAATGCAAATTTGTAGCTTGAACAATTTGTTTCCTTAATTTTATAATTTATACTAGAAGAAAGCATCGGTCTTTGGTTGACTGGGCTGAAGCTAAAAATGTCGGACTCGATCTTTTATTTTCGGCACAAAATGCCCGAAACTGAGAAGGGACCATTTTTAAGTGCCGCTCAGATAGAGATTTCAAATTTATGATACTTTGAAGTAAAATTTAAGGTGAGTTTTTCTATATGCTGCAATTGGGCAAACGTCTTCTTAATTTTCACTTATTTCATTTTTAAAAATTCATAATTAATTGTTTGATTCTAAATAACTCCTGACGGGTGTGACCGATTGCCCCGAGTTATATCTTGTTGGATTTAGTTTATCATGGCGAATAAATTAATACCATACTTGATAATATTCGACCAGAACATGGCCACGTCTGACCAACTCCCGACGGAGATCTGGTCAAGTGTGGTATCATGTTATTCAGTATGATAAACTAAATCATAACAAAGTATAACTCGAGGCAATCGGTCACACCCGTCAGGAGTTATTTAGAATCAAACAATTAATTATAAATTTTAAAAAATGAAATAAGTAAAAATTAAGAAGACGTTTGCCCAATTGTAGCATATAGAAAAACTCACCTTACATTTTACTTCAAAGTGCCACAAATTTAAAATCCTCTATCTGAGCGGCACTTAAAAATGGTCCCTTCTGAGAAGAGTCTATTTACTAAGTTAAAAGTTTAAATTTTAAAACGATAAGTTTTCATAGACAGTAATTTCAACTCATACTGGCATAGGATAATTGCATATCAAGCGGTAATGTTTTGATATGATTAAAAATTTTGTATTAAACAAGGCGTTACATTGGACCAAGCATTACATTTTTGGCAAAATATCCTAATTCCTAGATACCTGGTCACCCTGCTTTAGACTTTAAAAATTCGGTAACCCATAGAAATATTCAATTTTATTCAGCAAAAATAAAATAAAATAAAAAATTAAAATTATAAAAAATTTCGTAAACCAAGGCCTACAATTACATTCTCAAAATATGCAGCCGAGGATCGCCACGCCGATGTTTACTGTTCAGACTAAAACTAAAATAGAAAATTGTACTTAAGAAAAATTTTGAATTGAAACCGAAAAAATGGAAACTGTAACTAAAAATTCTTGGTTGGGGGGGGGGGGCTAAGCATAGAAAAAACCAAAGATATGGCAATTTTTTAAAATCGCCACAGACCTACACTTAAATTCAGAAAAATCTTTGGGGGGGGCTATAGTTCCCTTAGCCCCATAGGTTGTAACGCCAGTGATTGTAACTAGGTTGTTTGAGGACTAAACCGAAATTGAATAAAAATATTAAGAATGAAACAGCAATTTTAAATTTATTAATATAAGTGCGGCATTCATTATATTTAGTATAATATTTTATGAGAAAAATAAATTTTTATTATTTTCTTAAACTAATTTCACCACTGGCTTAATTTTCTTGCTTTAATCTAATATTAATTATTTCATTTACTGTGATCTCAGGTCAAGAAATGTTGCAAACGATGCCAAATGACGGTCCAATTGCTCAAAGCTGGCCCTCGGGTATTAATATTAAAAATGTAGTTTCTATAACAGTTAAACCATTTTATTAACCATTTCTCTCAACCCTCTACTTATTCAGAATTAATAAACACACCTATTCCACCATCACTACAGCCGTATCCTATTGAAGTAATGTCAAGCTCTAGTCAATTAAGTCCAAGCGACTTAACATTATACTCAGCTACCAGTTATCCAACTTCTGTTCTCAGTACAGAACGGTCATTAAATTTTGCTCAGAATATGATACAATCAATAACTCAAAAATTGCCTTCTTTTGAAACATTAAAATATAAGAATGAGATAACTCAACAATTTGTCTCAAACTTCGCTACAAATCAAACGATATGTTCGCAGAGCAGTCCAGCATTAAATTTACAGTCATTTACGAGCATTGATTACCTGCCAATTGATAGTAATTCATTATTGGATAACAGGATCAGGTCTTTGTCAGAATCAGAATTAATTAATTCAAATTTTGACTTAGTCTCAAATGATTCACAAAATAGTGTTTTTAGAGGCAGACGACGTAGAAAACCGACGCTTAAAGAATTGGAATCTATAAAGGCTTTCCATGAAAATAGAAATAAAGCTTTAAAAGAAACAGTAGAGAGTATGCAACAAGAAATTGAAAATTATAAAGCTGTGGTTCACAACCTATTTAGTGATGAGGAACATATTACTAAATGAAAAGACTTTACAAAACTACAATTTTTTGTATAATAGCAAAATAAGGGGTGATATACATAGTACGTAAGCAGTCTTGGGAGGAGGGGGAGTCAGTCAATAGCGTACAAACTCTTACACTCCTATATGCTTAACATTAGGTATTAGTGTGCAAAAACGTACAGGGAGGGGGGTAGGGGTCTAAAAACTGCGTACGTACTATGCGTATCACCCCTAATTAGTGACAAAGAGAAAGAAGCATAAAATAGAAATTATCAATTATAAGCGAAAAAAATTAAATTATATAATAAAATAATATTAAAACTGATTAAATGAAAATAATATTTATTTTAGTATAAAATAAATAAAAATATTTAAACTTAAAACAATAAAATTTATTTTAATTTAGAATATTAAAGATTTACTGCATTGAAAATTTACTAAAAAATAAATATAATATAGTAATTATCAGAAACTATTAATTAAATGCATATTTTTTTGGGTTGGCCTATATCTTTAGAATTATAAGTATGTGGATGTAACTTTGCTTTTTCTCCCAATCACATTTATAATCTCCATCGTCTCCATGGCAACGGCATATTTTTCTCGAACAAACCGCATTTTAAACTTAAACAATAGCATATTTTAATTTGACATATTATGATTAAATTTATACACTCACTTTACCGGTTCCAACAATTTCACAATGTTTTAAAATAATTCTTGCAATTTGGTATACAACTGGCGTTAACATTACAAGTTATCTCTGTATTTACGCCTAAACTCAAGACCGGATCAAAGGAGTCAATTAGGAGAACCGATAACACCATAAGAACAAAAAATTTACTCGGATTCATATTTCAAAATTATAAATTATTTTCTCGAAATAATTGCAGACTTACTGTAGCAAAAAATTGATTTAAAGTTATTATCGATGAGTTATTAATTTTAATGACAAAAGATAATTAAAAAATATTAAAATTTTTACAGTTACCATACAAAATGTAAGTTAACTTATTTATAAAATGCTATCTAAAAATTTTATTAACAAGTATTCTTTTTCGAGAACATCATAGAAATGTTTTTTGTACTATCGGCGTCAAAAGTCTTCGTTAAACTTCGCGCTTAAAAAATAACGATAACCTATATATTAATAAGAGAAAATTGAACGCTATTGGGTACCGATAGTACAAATTATACTAAAGTTAATAGATTATTTAGAATCTAAAACTAAAAGTTATTCAAAATAATTTATAATTATTTCAATCAATTTCATGCAATGGTTGAGAAACCATAAAATCATTTGCAATAAGATATAAAACAATTTTCTGATTACATATACAAAATACACTTTTATTGATTTAATCAACAAAAAGAGTTTTTTAATGTAATCAATTATTTTTAAACTCAAACGAAATATCGTTATTATTAGCTCAACCATTGAGACCGGAGACAATCCAAACCACATTCCAATAATTCCTCCCAAATTATATATCACTTGATTTAAATCTGTTTTATAGCTCTCCTTAAATATTAAGTGAGGAAAGTTTAAAGGAATTAAATTCAGTTCTGTTGAGCCTTTCCTTGGGAATGATTCCAATCTTGACTGTATATGAAATAAATGGCAATCATATACGGATTTTTGAAAACATTTTTTTAGAATCGTTTCCCCCATTATTCTGGTGGCACTTAAGCTATTGTTACAATAACTCAAATTCAAATATTTAAAGCTATTTTCCAAATTTAAATACAAATAAACATCAGTTGGAATACAGCCTAAATGTTCTTTAAAATATTTTGTTATGCATAAGGATCTTTGGTCTCGAAAAATATCACTTTGGAAAATAGAAATATTCTCATTATATTCACAATTATATTCTCTAGACTTCAATTTCTGCATTGAATACGATGTATAAAGTAGATTATTTGTTGACTCCATTGTTATGATATAAGTCTTCAAATCTTCTTCACTGGAAGATAAATACAATTGAAACCCCAATGGATAGCTTTGTCCGAATAATATTTTTATTCGTTTAATATTGTCGTGATTCACCTGTTTTGTTATACCAGTAATATTCATAAAATCTGTGTTAAAGTTCTCAAAAAATGAATGAACGATATATAATCCACTTTTATAATTTGTTAATATATATTTAGGTGAAGGACACCGAATATTTTTATCGTTTAGAATAATTTCACAGGAATTTATATAATTCTTTAAATTCGTTATATAATTAAATTTTTCCATTTTTGAGTCATTTATCAATTTAATCAAATATTTTTCTGATAAAAATTTCATTAAAATCATCTGATTATTATGCGATATCTTCGTATTGTTTGTGATTTCATTCATTTCTTGTGAAACGAATGGATATATTCTTTTGTATAATACAGGAGTGTATGGATAGAAACTAATTTGAATAATTGGTATTCTTTTA
>JAQGCH010002831.1:0-11806 GCA_034699485.1 Nanhermannia elegantula
TGCAAGACAAAATACCAATTTAATGTATTTTTTAATTTTTAATTTAAAATTAAAGGGGGGGGGGACCAAGGTATACATATTAAGATTTTAATTATATAAAACCTCATTTCCAGGACTGTCCTGCGACTCTCAGGACATGTGATCACCCTAGTTCGAATATCGCACACTGCACTTTTATGACTCCGTTATTTCCATAGTATTCGAGAAACTCCTAGCCCATTAGCATCTTTCCACGCCGACAAGTTCGAACTTGTAAAATGTCACTCTAACTCTTGGAAAAATGTTAGATCTCCTGGATTGAAGTTGGCAGAGGAAATGTTATGTTAAATTATACGATTCTTCGATTATAAGAGCGACACCTCTCATTGAGTGACTCATGGAATCCCTAGAAATTCTGAAACTGCTTCATATGCTAAGCGATAGTTATACTTTGTGTGAAGAGCTCAACTCTTATTGCGAGCAAACATCATTTCATAAATAAACTTTTTTTGTAAAATTTTAGACCGATATTAACCGAAATTAGAGTTTTTTGAAATTTTAAAACCGATAAAAACCGGAAATTCCCGTTTTATGTAATTCTAATAAAATAAAAACAGAATTCGGTTAAAATATTATTTTATTTCAATTAAAAAATAAACAAATTTTTTTCCAGAGAATTATTTTTTAATTATTATTAAAGATTTATATATTTAAAATATTTAATCGAAAAGCGTAAATCACGTAAAATGTTCGCCATTACAAACTCTCAGTTAAGTGTATAAAATATTAAATAGTAAATATTGAAGATGATTATAATAATGAATGAATATCTTTAGTTGTTTCACTACGGGTGCCAGGTTTGGTCAGGTAAAAAAACGGAGATATAAAAAAATCAAAGGGGACCAAGCGATATTTTTCTGAATTTTTAATAATTTTCATAAAATCAAAGGGGAGACAAGGCAATGTAATTTTCAAAATTTACCAGAAAACCGGAGACCTGGCAGTCGTATGCTTCACAAACCACATGCACAAAGATCCTTAAAGCACTTGCCGCTAATGTATTCTGTTTTCTTTAAAATATTATACATTGAATTAAACATTTTAATAAAATTAACTTTAAAATACTTACCACACATTGATTCAAGCATGATGCATCTTCACATGCATTAACTATTTCATATAAATTTAATATCAATATAGTTTTTAAAATTAATTTATATTTAAATAAGATTTCAATTAATTTTATTAGAAATATAAATTGATATATAGATAATTTAAATAATATTTAAAGACATATTTATTTGTATTGAATTTCTTACCCTGAGATGATATAATTTTGTAATAAATCATAAATATAATTAACGTAACTAATACCGGTATTATTAATATTATAACTTTATTAGAATTCATTTTATGATTATTAAAAAATTTTCAAAAACAATAGAGCCTCTATTTTTATAATAAATAATTTCACCTGCTTTTAGACTTCAATTTAATATTATGATTCATTATCCACAAAAATAAATGAATTTATTAACATGTGGTTAACACCAACTAAACATTGTAGTTGTGTTAGTTGTATATTATATTGAACACATTTATCTCAATTAATTTGAAATATTTGACATTTAAATAGCTATTTTAAAATATATTAAACATAATGTATTTCATATTACTTACAACTTATAAACGAATTTATTATTTAAATCATAATTTTATCTTAATTCATGATAACTTTCGACGATTATTTTTTACAAAATGTTCTTTTAATTAATTGAAAATTTATATTTATTTATCTTAAATGTGCTTTGAATTATTTATTTCAACCTAACCTAACCTTCAGCTAGCCTCTGAGAATGAAATCTATATGTATATGCATGAAATCAGTAGATGTTTTCAAAGTTTAAGTTTTCATAAATAAGTTACTATTTTATTAAATAACTAAGAAACGTAATAAACTTCAAAACACTTTAATCAGGTATAAGATGTTTCTGAATCTATGCTCATTTATTCAAATTTTAAATATGGCATAGCATTTAAATTTTGAACAAAAAAAATTATTATTTGAATAAATTTAAATTAAGGTCAGGCTCGAGGCTCAAGGCTCAGTTTCTTGTGATTTTGTTAGGCTCAAGCTCGCCACCGAGACTGAAAGCTCGAGCCTTAAGGAACTATTAAATCGGGACGGTTGGTCACACTATTGTAAGCAAAACTATAAACTATGATTAAAATATATTTTATTAGATTTAGTATTAAATTTTAAAAATTACTCGTTAAAAAACTATTAACGTAATTTAATAATCCAATAAATGTTGCAATAGACTATTTTTTTATATAAAACTGAACTTCTTTATAATTAGAAATAATAGAAATAATATGTAGGTTGACCAGGTCAAACTGATTCCAAAACTGGACAAATTAAAACATCAAAGGGGGGACCAAAGGATAATTTTTTGATAAATTTTTAATTTCAGAAAAACACAAAGGGGAGACCAAGCACTTGATTTTTAAACGTAACCCAAGAACTGGACGTCTGGCCACTCTAATAATATGTCATTTAAAGCCCATTATCTCCTTTAAAGCACCAAATAACACCAGCAATGCTATCGTCAAAACAGCAACCACGATTTTCACATTCTATTTTACTTATTCCAGCATATCCACATTCTCTTCTATCTGTGCTTGCTTTTCCATAATTGCATTTAACGGCTGATTGGAAAAAATGTTTTGCTTTAAACTTTATTAACAGTAATTTTTTTAAATCTGAAAAATTCAAAGAATCTTGTTCTATGCACTTCTAAATTTGAGGATAAAATTCAGGGTCTACTTATCATTTCTAATCTTATTTTAAAAAGTTTTTATGATTTAAATAAAAGAAATTTTCAAAATAGTAAACCTTGAGTTCCTTGAGCGCCATTAGTTTTATTAGTTCCTGGTGGCCCAGAAGGTCCTGCAAGTATTATTATATATTTATTATTATATGAAGAATAATTCTAAATAAATACAGCAGGCTCTCGTTATAAGCAACATCCCAAATAAAAATTATACTAGTTACCTATAACGAGAGTTGATTATATCTAGAGTTTTTAACATTAGCTAAATGGGGTATCCGCCAAGTTAAATTATCAAAATTTGTTGACTATAGCGAGCAGTTGTCTATATCCGAGTAGATTATAACGAGAGTCTACTGTATATAACATACAGCGATTCCCAGTAGAGAAACATAAGAAAAAATATAACTTTTATGTAATGTTTTAAAAATCCAACCTCAACAACAGTATAAGCAGTTGTTAACTATAACCTATTTTACTATAACCGGAATAAACTGTATATACAGAGTATATGTTAATTATGTCACACAAATATAACTAGGCTTTGAAAAAAAGATTTGAATATCTATACAGTATTATTAATAAATAATTGCAGTCTTTCTGTCTCTGTGTCCGCAAAAATGTAATACAAATTTTTGCAACAATTTATTTCAATGAGATTTTTGTAATAAATGTTTTTCAAAAATATCAAAAGCACTGCAAAGTTTATAACATTACTTTGAAAATACTCTCCAAAAAAATAAATAATTTTCAATAATAATATTACACGAGTTTTAATATTTAAGTTACCGGTATATGAGTTCCGTATGCAACGAATGTCTTAGGGCTTGTACACATATATTAGTTTTCTAGAAATAAATACCACATAATTAGCATTTACACAATATTTACAGCTTGAAAATAATATTATTCCTTAGGTTTTAAGAAATTCTTCTATAACCATATAAAATAGATTGTCCTTAAATAATCGCAATGTGCTTTCGCCTCAACAAAATTAGACAGTTCTCGAATTATAAAATACATGAAAGATGCGCTTCAAATTTCTAATGCGGTATAAAAATTAAATGATTGAATGAATAATCATAAATAATATAGCAAATTAAAAGCCGTTCAAAGTGCTTTCGACTGATATATTATTTATTATGGAAAAAATGTTATCACATTAATTAGTAAAAAAGAGAAAATTAATTCTTAAGTAAAGCAGACATATAGATATAATTTAAAGCCAAAAAATGTTTTTATAAATATAAAATTGTTGTAATTATAATACATTCTTTAAATTTTGCATACTTGAATCCACCACACCAACGATCCTGGTTAAGGCACTGAACCTGAGATTTCGATGACATAATTACAATTAACGGTTAAATATTTAAATTTGTGATTAATGTTTTAGAGAAAAACAAAACATATTGTTTGTAAATAATAGTATTACTTAAAATTAAACTAAGCATTAAATACAAGCAATAAAAAATATTTAATATTTAGTATTACCGGTATATAAAATAATTAATGAGATTATGTTTATATAGTTAGAAAAAATTGATTGATGCTTTTAATTCAGGTGGCGTGTAAACTGTGCTAATAATAAAATTAAAGTAAAGTAGCAAGGTTACACTTTATTTCGTTTAATCATATAATTTTATTTTATAATAGACTTTAATTCAAAAATTTGAAGCTATAATTTCTAAAATAAGTTTTTTTTATTGCGATGCCACTTGTTAGATTTATGAATAAAATTAGATTAGGATGTTTTTTACTATCCTTTATCTTACTATCTTTTATTTCAGCTTTAATAATTATTACATTGAGTGGATTTGGTTTTTATAATTTTAAATATTCAAACATTAATAAAAATGTTTATGCGTATATAGAACCTAAAAACTATAGTCTTCCAAAAGAGACTTTTATGTCTGAAAATGAAATATTAGACATGTCTGAGAAGGAAACAAATATTGCTATAAATTATTGGATAAAATGGAAAAATTATAGTTATTCTGAAAAGTGGGTTATAAATGGCACAAAAACTTGTAAAACAGATCTTCCATCACCTCATCTCTTAAAGTTTAATAACATTTATTGGCAATCAGTCTTAAATTATGAAAATTTAAACCTTTATTTATATAACGCTTATTATGATAATAGACAGAAAATAAATAGAGTAAGAATTCTTGGAGTGACTGATCATTTCACTACTTTAAAAAGGATGGATTTGTGGTAATTTCTGATTCATTTTCTACTACTATAAATAGTTTTCCAATTTAATTAATATCTACCGGTATTTACTTAAAAATGATGTATTAAACTATAGTAGAAAGTAAAAAGAATATAGTAAGCGAAATGCAAACATTTTAATTTTATTAAATATTAAGTTAATTCATTTATTGAAATTATACCTTTCTTTCACTTATTGTATGCTTTTCTCAATAAAAAGTCCTCAACCTGATCTTGGGCTTTGACTCCCCTTATTTCTTAAAAGTTAATTTGGACTAAAAGCCCAAGGCCTGGTGGGGAGACTTTTGTTGAAAAAAGCATAGAGTATATTAAGAAAAGACATTATAAATATTTAAACTGCAATAAATATAGTAAGTTAAAGTTTATTTGTTCTGTAGACTTAATTCACTAATATTCTTTACTTTTTTCAGGTGTTTTTTATATTTCGAAAATCAAAAATATTCTATTTTAGCCAAAGTTTCATCAATAGATCAGTTTTGGTATGATTATAGTCACCGTTTTCTTCAAGAAGGAGTTCATTTAGTAGTTATGATATCTTGTGATATACCAAAAGAAGTCAAGAATTTAGTTCCTAAAGCAATAGCTATTTCAACAGAGAATTCATGCCATATTAAACTTGAAAACTATCTCAGAGTTATTCACGAGAAACCAATTGAGAAAAAACTATTTGGTGTTTGCGTTCAAGCCTTGCGTTTCTCAACCATTGAATACAGTGTCAGACTTATAGAATGGTTGGAATTAATGAGAATTTTAGGCGCAGATAAAGTATTTTTGTACGCATTATCTGTCAATGAAAATATGATAAAAGTCCTCAACTATTACACCAAACAGGTATTCATAATCCACAAAAAATACAAAATATTTTTCGCAAAATGTAGCACAAAGTTTGAAACACTTATAACTTTTTACTTCCTTTTTATTGACACTAAAACACATCTGAAACACGTCAGATACACATAATGTAATTTTCCCTATTTATGTCCCTATTCTGTAGATAGAGTTCACAAAAAGGCTAAAATCTTAAAGATTTTGTTAACCTTTAGCTCTGTTTTTAAAAAAGTTATAGCTTTTAGCTTTAGCTTTAGCCGCGGCTAAAGTGCTAACACTATCTAATGGCTATATCTATAATCCGAGTTTTTAGTGTCAAATTTTTTTCCCTTAAGTTGAATAAATTTTTTATTAGTAAAGAACTGTTCAAAATAATACATTACAAAAATTCTAAACTATATTTCAAGAAAATAACAAAATAAATAAAATCCTAATTCAAAACTAGGGATTCGTTGATTTGAAGCATTTAACACTTCCTGGTTATCAACTAAACAACAAATATTTATACCAATGGTATCACAACACACTGTTGGACCTTTTCTGGCCTCAAGAAATGCTTGAATTAAATGACTGTTTCTACAGAAATCTGTATAATTATGAATATATTGTTATCCTAGATGTCGACGAAGTTATAGTTCCTGTAAATTCATATAATTGGTCGCAACTTATCGATGAATTTAAGGTATGATTAGTTCACAAATCTGCATATTTTTCTAGTGTTGCTCTGATTTATGTGAATTTAAAGTTAAAATTAATGATAAAAGTGAATCAAAAGCTATATTCACAGTAAATATATAATAGTTTTATTTCTATTAATTTATTGATTTGACTTTCATTTGATTTTTTTCTAAAGTCTAATCTCATTTTCTTATACAGTACATAAATATTAGAATTTAATTATAATTTTATTTAAATTGAAAGAAAATATTTAGTGAAAGTTATAGAGAGAGTTTAGGCACATATACATTCTTAAGTGGAAGAGTGTATACAGGCATAGAAGATAGTGAACAGTTTGAGTCTCATTTGTATACAATGCGTCGCACACATCGCCAACAAGTCAAGAATGAGCAGTGGAAGTGCTTTTATCTGACTCGAAATGTTGACATTGCCTGCAATCATAGGCCGTATACTTGCTTAAATAGAAACGGAAAGTCCGACTGTATTAACCATCACATCGACCCTAAACTTAGTTATTTTCTGCATTTTAAACGAGAGATTAAATTACCCGATAATTGTGATTTTGAAGACAAAAGAAAATGTGCTGTTTATGACCCAATTTTATTAAGATATTCGGATGTTTTGAATCGCAATATGAAAATTGCATTTAAAAACATATTTTAATATTTATTTAATTTATTTAAAAGAACATTTTGTATTAATTATTAATTTAAATCTAAAGCTTGAACTTGGTGAAAAATACAGCGTAAATATGCTAACACTCAGAAATAATATTTAAAAATACAGTTAAAATAAATATTTTTCTAATAATTTAAACCAATAATTAATGTTAAGTTCATTATTTTAATGTCACCGTAAAATTTACCATAAGTTGAACCAAAAGTTTAAAAATTTTATGACATTCAAAATGATTTACTTAAATTTTATTTATTAAATTCTAATACAATGCTATAATTTCAAGTTATGCACCATACTATTTGTAAATACCCTAAATTTCGGCGTATAGCCCGCATCCCATATATAACCCGCACCCTATATGTTTCAATAAATTACATAAAAATTAAAAAATTGCACGTATATTGTGCAGCTATCGTATAGCCCGCACCTTTAAATTTTTTAAAAATTAACCTGCGGGTTATACGCCGAAATTTAGGGTACTTATTATGTTGAAATGCAAGTTTGTGTTCAATACAGACTTAAAAATAAAAAATATTGTAAATAAATTTAAAAATGTTTTCATATTATAAAGTGAAACAAATATATGAATACCGCTCACATATTATTACGACAAATATGGTAAAAATGACAAAAGAAACAAAAATGATAAAAAGAGACGGTGTAATCATAGTTTTAAGGTGTCGATGTAAGACCGTTTTAAAAGTATAATTGTAGAGAAAACACTAGATGTTTCTATTTTCTTAATAGAAAATATCAAATCCGTTAACATATATATATATATATATATTGTTTATTACGCCGAATAAAAAGTTATAACGGGTAACAGATCTCATATTTGTCACTTTTTTAGTAGTTTTTCAGTTAAGATTATCCGCTATTATCTTAAATTGGAACTGCATTTCTTTGTATGACGTGTGGAAGTATTGATGTCCAACAATCGTTTAGTAAATTACGATATCTTGAATATGAGTGAAGAAGTGCTTCAAATGCAAATGCTATTGTATTTAAACGGACAAATTGAAGATAAACTCTATCATTTTTAATAATAACTGTTTTTTAATACTTTTGTTTATGTCTTTTACTCTTTTTATGTTAACGCCGAATATTACGACCAAATTTTGTAAAAAAAAATTTCAGTTTAAGTCTACGCCGAATAAAACCACCGAATTCTCGAGACTCTATATATAATTTATTTTAACCGATTTCTAAGAAACTGAATTATTGAATAAATATAAAGAAAACAGCTATTTTACTGAATAAATCAATTTAAACATTAAATATTTCATAGAAAAAAATACACAATGTGTTGATTTATTTGATGTTGTTGCATATAGTATTATTTATTTTCAAGGATTCGAGATATTTAGTCCCCCTTTGATTATAAACACAAGGCATATATCAATAGAGAACTTTTATATCACTAACAACTTTAATCAATAAAAGTGCAGATACACTTGTAATTAGAATTCCCAGATTTGTCAAAATTGTCGGGACAGTACCCAAATCCATCTCCGAGTACAGACTGAACCAGACATTTAAAAGGGGGATCAAGTGGGGGTTGACACCGACAAGGATTCTCAAAATCTTGAAAATAATTTTTAAAAATATTTTTTCGCGAAAACATATTTTTCAAAAAATTGTCTTAGAAAATGACAAGTTTTCCCGCTATCGTGTTTTTTGGGAAAATATCAATGTAAAAATTAACTATAAAATTTTTTTCAAACAATTTTGGTTGGAAAATAATGTTGTGCAAAAAAATTATCTCACAAAACCGATGAATTTTGGCTGACCTCAATTTTAGGATTTTAATAAGCTCCCTGGAACATCGTACCTTGAAAAAATCTGGACTGAACGAAATGATAATTTTATAATATAACAAATATCATTGAATGAAGTTTTTGTCATATTACTAAATATTATTAAAATATCAATAATACACCATTAAATACAGACACAGTACATTTTATATATAAAATAAAAAGAACTTATGAAAACTTTAACTTTAGTAATTAAAAGTTACTAAAAATTGGAGGTAGTATCAAACATAATCCATAGTTGGCAACACTATTTGTGATAAACATTCTATGACACAGTATAGTGTATTACATATAAATAATAATTTTTATCTGAAAAATTTATCAATAAAAGTGCAAATGTACTAATTGCATAAGTCTTGTGTTTGCATTATCAGACTTACAGGAATGGTCGGGATGTTTGATTTTAAACACTTGCTGAAGCAAATAATAATTCCATAAAATAACAAATATTATTAAATTTATGTGGCTGATACTTTGCTAAATATTAATAAAACATTAATGATATACAGATAGATTCAGGAATATATTCAAGTATATTATATAGAGAATAAATAAAGAAGAATTTGAGCAAACATTAACTTTTGTAATTCTGTACATAACCCATATTTGGCAACCCTATTTGTGATAAGCTTTCTATAACACTTAAATTGTGTAAATAAATAATCTAAAATTACCTAAATAAGCATTTTAATTTGAAAAAGTAATCAATAAAAGTGCAAATACACTATTTGTGATAAACATTCTTCTGCTATTCTATGATAAAAACTGTGTACTGTATAATATAAATAATCATTAGTTGATCTGAGAAATTCTGAGTTACCTATAAATAGTTAATTTAGTTGTGATTCAACACATAAGAGTTTTAGATTTTCTTCAAAGTAATAATTTTACTGTAATATTAAATAACGAATTAAAATGATTTTTAGCGAATATAACTGGAATCTAATTGCATCTGTTGTTGTGGTCACAACTTTTTTATATTAGTAAGTCTTAACTTATAGTATAGTATTTATTATTTTAAATAAAAATTATTTATAAATATATACAAATTTTTTTGTATAGATATGATTAAAATTTATTTCTATTTAATTTCTAATTTTTGTAATAGTTATTTGACCCGCAATTTCAAATACTGGGAATCGCTAAACATTTCTGGTCCTAAACCTATTCCATTCTTTGGCAATATGTTGAAGTTTATAAAAATTATACCTGAAGTTGAAATGGAGTGGTATCGAAAATATGGCAAAATATATGGGTAAGGATTTCATTAAAGTTCTGTTTTTTACGTCAAAGAAAAAATTGAAGTTTTTTGAGTAAGTTCTTACACAAAATTGAGGTTTTTATTTAAGCTAAATATTCATTAATTTTGAAGAAAAAATTAAATTAAAAGAGGTGATCAATACCTCCCGGGTTTCTAAGACAATATTCTTAATTAAATCATGTTTTTAAATATATAATTCGCCTCAAATTTTTATTTGATATTTAACATGAAAATAGGTTTAATTACTTTCCCACAAAATTAGAAAAAAAACTCTGTGGTCCACCAATTATTTAATTTTACATTTTCTCCAGGGAAGGGCAAGGTCGGTAATGACAGGGGGGGGGGGGTATTTCCAAAATTTTTGGCCAGAGGGGTACAGGTGGGGATATTTTTTAAAATAAGTTATTTATCGCTTTAAAGCCTTTATTAGTGATAATCTGACCCTAAATAATATATCGGATACCTTCATTTCAACTTGAGACAATTTTGGATTTTTTGTAGATAATTATAAAAATAAAAAAGGGATCAAAGGATTTCATTTATTCCTTATATCATTGCTTGAAGGGGGGGGGGTATCCTCGGTCAACATTCCTGGGGGAGGTATCCGGGCTGGACCCCCCTTGTCCATCACTGATTTTCTCAAAAAGTAAACTAGCATAAACTTACCCTTAGATTTTCGGACTTATTGAGATCACTAGAAAAAAGAATTACAAACAATTAAAGAAAACATACATTTTTTGCAGAGTATTCAACTTCAACAAACCAGCGCTCACTGTTGCAGAACCTGAACTAATAAAACAAATATTAGTCAGAGATTTTCATTCGTTCAGAAACCGTGCAGGTGTTGGACAATTACAAACTCACAAAATAATTTCCAAAAATTTGGCGGCTGCGAGAGATGACGATTGGAAGAGAATCAGAGCTATAGCGAGTCCAACATTCACGAGTGGAAAGCTGAAGAAAATGTATTCTATTATTAATGAATGTTGTGATGAATTTATTGAAAATTTAGACGATTTTGCAAAAAATAAGAAAGAAATAGACTTAAAGCGATTGAACGGCGCGTACACTATGGATGTGGTGGCGAGTTGTGCTTTTGCTACAAAAACAAATACACACAAAGATCCTGAGAATCCGTTTATAAAGAATGCAATCGCAATATTTAATTTAAATATTTGGAAATTTATATTACAGCTGTCACTTCCTTCTTTCTTAAAAAAAATTAAAACATTAAATACTTTCATAACTAATGAAGCGGTCAATAATTTTTTTATTGATTTCTTGAGACATGTCATGAAAAAGAGAAAAGATAATAATGAAAAGCACAAAGACTTCCTTCAGCTCTTAATGGATGTGGAAATCAGTGATAATAAGCCCAGAAAAGAAAGTGATGCCTTTGAAGCACATCATGTTAATGAAGGTGAAGATGAAGTGTCTGCAGATGTAAAAGCTTTAAGTAATGTAATTGAGAAAAAGTTGACTGAAGATGAAATTTTAGC
>JAQGCH010002832.1:0-11804 GCA_034699485.1 Nanhermannia elegantula
CTAGAAATTATTTGTATTTCCATTATTCATAACGTGATATATATTAGTTATTGAAGTTAAGTAACATTTAATGATCTGAAGCTTATAATTTGAAATCCGGCATAAATCATATTTATTCGTTTCAATTCATTTCATACAAACATAGCTTTCGGGAAATGAAAATGTTTGCAATTTATTGAGTATTAGCTATTGTTTGTGTAAGATATGAATAACTTAATTACAAGCTGTTAAAGTGTTTAATATCCTCAAAAAATTCTTTGAATGAAGTTCCAAGTTTGTTGGCTCAGCTCTTTGTTAAGTTATAAAATGTTTTGAAAATTTAATACAACAATAAATGTTTTTTTCATTAGAAAGATTATCATAATTTGATAACAGTTTACTTTCGATTTAGAAAAAAATTGTAAAAATAGATTTGAATTTATAGCATAGCTATGTTTGAAAATGTTTCGGAATAGAAATTCAATTTATTTTGTTGTCAATTAATGAATTTGGTTCAGATCTCAACTAAAATGTCATTTTATAGAATTATTTTTTAAAAATGATAAATAAATATTTATTATTTACATTTTTTCAATTATTTTTATTATTATCCTAAAGAAAATTTTAAGATGACATTTATTACACTAAAACACTGAAGTGTTGTTCAACTGCTATTTATAGAGTTTATCACAACACAGAATAACTGTATACTTGACTCTAATAGCGTTTTTGACATACAATTAATGATATATTGTTTTTATCATTTTATTATTAAACTTTCGGGTGTAGACTGTACTATAATTCACAACTTCTAAACATTTATTTACAACTTATTTCCTGATTTATTCATTTGCTACAAGAATTAAAGTATTATAACAAGAATTTCTTTTCTTTCGTGTATACGTTATTATCAAACAACTGATTGGGCAATCATTAGAATATGGATCTATTATTTTATTATAATCAATATTATTGTTGTTTTTTGTCATTTTTTATTATGAGGTTTATGTGTCAAATCGGAACGAATTTTGATTTAAAGAGTTTAAGGGGAAGATTCATACTGTGACATGTTATACAGTAGAAAAATGTCAATTATGAACAGAGCCGTAACCAGGATTTTAGGTTTGGGGGCTAAACATAGGAAAAATCATTAAAATTGCTACAGACTTACACTTAAATGTACAAAAATCGTTGGGAAGCTATAGCCCCTCTGCCCACCCCTAGTTACGGCTGTGATTATGAATAATGATGCACATAATGCTCACTTTCGATGAGACTCAAACTGTACTCAACAATACTAAACTAGAGATTAATTCCAAACATGCTAACGAGCTTTGAGCTCAAAGCTTGAACCAGAACTTATGACTGCTTATAAAGTTCATAATCAATAATTATAACAGTTTTTGATAAAAATCAAAGATCTTTTGATAATATGTAAATCAGTTTATAGATTTTGTAGCCTTAGTGGTAAGTTTAAGCTTAGATAAGGTATATGTGCATCCTCTGAACTATGAGAATAGCGTGAGGTAATTATTGCTATAAAATATTAACCTCACATATCAATAGGCATCTCAAAAATTAAGTTCAAACTTCTCAATATTAATTATATTGAAAATTGATTTTTAAGTTAATATCACATAATTGAATGAGAAAAAATTGTTAAAAGGATTATCTGAATGAAGAGATGATTAAACCATTTTATATAATTAAGTCATCCAATGAATAAGTATTTCCCGCAGCAAACCTTCAAACTATTTCTTATTTATTCAAATATTAAATATATTGAAAATAATTTGTAATTATTATTATTTTAATTAAATGTTTATCTTTTTATTCATCACTATAAAGTCTATAAAGTAATCATAGTTGAGAACAAGTCGACTGAAATAAAGTCAAATATTTTGAAGTGCCTGAAGCTTATAATTAATTAACATTTAAATTATTATCTTTTTTGTTTTTGTTTCTCTAAAAATGCAATATATTATAATTGTCTGAACAAATTGTTCTATTTCAAAATAATATATTCATTTTTAAATTACAGATTTCTATCAGCGATAATAAAAATTCCTGAAAATAACACTAACGCTGGAGAGACGTATTGTTCAGTCAGCATAACCAATGATTATACACACACTGGTTATATATTGATCTGAAGGCACTCAAATTCAATTTTAAGAGATCTCTATTTTTTCAAACACTTGACCCCTTTCTCTTAAGTGAGTTCTGATATATTCAACATCCGTTATATCATAATTTGACGTAAAACATATTGAAGATTATATGAATACCTTATTCACAATTATTAAAAAGTCACTCTATTCATAAACTTATTGATAATAAGTTTTTATTTATTCATAGGGAAGATCTTTGCATTCAAAACGTTTGAATAAATTAAAGACCAATCAGTTTTATAGGACTTGCTTCTAAATAAAAAGCATTTAATCTAGTTTTATAAATATAGTAACAAACTATAGTCTATAGACATGTTTTACTTATGCATTACAATTGTTAGACTTTAAAACGTCTAATCAACAAATCAAAATAGTTGTCAAGATTTACAAGTAGTAAATTATACCATAAAACATCTTTTTGTCTTACATAAGTATTCTATACAGTACTAGTGAAATGTATGAGATCGAAAACTCCAAGCCTGAGCTTCGAGTTTAAAATTTTGGCGTTTAACTGAGCCTGAATTTAAAATTTTGAGTCTCATTAATAAAGCTGTCAATTTTAAAGTAAACAATGAATGAATATAATTGCAAATATTTTTAACCGATTAATAGCTTGTTTTAAATGAAAGACTTATGAATCCATTTATTTTTTCGTTTTGTATATACTTATAATTAGAAACTTAAAAGTACTGTGGTTTTGCTCAAAGGATGCCAAAAAACCATACCCTTTATTAAGCGAAAATTTTTAATTACATAAACTAATTAATTAACTATTAATAACAACTTTTGTCGCTCGCAGCGAATGGAGAGCAAACAATTGGTATACTTTTTGAGCGAAACAATAATATACAATATATAACATTATCATAGTTTTCTGTAAAGTTTTGCATACAGGCTCTTCAGACTTAATGTTTGAGCCTTAGCTCGAAAACATTAGAGCCTGAGCCTTAAGCCTTAAAGCTTCTTCTAGCCGAGGCTGGAGCTTGGGCCAGTCTAGGCTCAGGCTAGCCTATGCTCCTCATTATGCATTAATATAATAATTTATCTGTCAGTCAGATACCAACGCTTAGCATCATAACAATGCCCACAGAGAAGTTTTCAAAAGTTTAGGTTCTCTTCAAGTATTTAGAAAACTCTTCTAAATAAAAAAATAGCTAAAACGTTGACCTTTTCATAAAAGTTCATGACTTTATTTCGTGTATTGTGAATTAGTTGAAAGAGATGGGAAGAAACGATTCCGGCATTAATATATTAAACCAATTTTGAGCTATTTTTTGTTACACATAAGCCCTTATAATAGTGGTTTCAAAAATATAGAAGAAATGAAGTGAAAGGAAACTCTAAATACTAGTAATACATCTTTTGAGTAGTTTTGAAATTTAGCTAAAAGTTGATCTAACTTTCATTGGGTTATTATTATTATTAGAATTCAATATTACTTACTCTCTGTTTAGTGTATTGAATATAAGCAATAAATGCTTATAAATAAAACTTATAGTTTTCAGAGAATATCAAAAGATATGATTTTGTGCAAAACTATTTTTATGATATATTTTAGAGAAATAAGTTATACCCTTATGAATGCATTTTATTTTTCTTACTTTTTTCTTATAATTGATAAGATTTGAAATATATTAAACTTTTTATTCACACTTTAAATAAATGTCAGATTTGTTATATATTTAGAAACACAAAAGAAATGTTTAAATTAAATGAATTTTTAAAACATAGAATTAAAGCTCATTCAAAATTGTTATAATAAAGATGTCTGAAACCCTTCAATCGATAAAAGAAAATTAGTTTAAAACTTGAATAATTATTGAGTAAAAAACAAAATATGGGATATGTCTTAAATTGTGGGATGAAATAAAAAAGATGTTTGTAAGAGAACAAAAACTATATTATGAAACTTAAGAAAGGATTTAAAGGGAGTTTATTGATGACCGCTTTTTGGGTCTGACGTAAATCATTAGACTATCTTCTCGTTAACACAATTGGTGTAGATTTAAATAAAGGGAGAGTTATTTTCATGTAATACAACTCATCTTTGATATAAAAAAGCGAATTATGAAGAAAGTTTTGTTTATCAAAGTTTTCTAACTATTTCCTATTAGTTATATAGTCGTCTAAATTACTCTTTCATTTTTTGAATGCTTTTGTGTCTCTATTATCCAACATTGTGTTTCTGATATTGTTTGGAAATTGGATTTTAAGTGAATTCTCATCGATAGGATTTTATTTTTCTGCTGCTGAAAAGGTTAGTTTAGAACTATTGTTGTATTTATTTTATTAAGTTTTTTGGATAAAAGAATACTTTTTCATCTGAATCTTTCAAGTCATCAATTAATTGTTTATTATTTAAATTTGGGTATTTGTAAAACTTAACTTTTTCTGTTGGATATAACTCTAAGCTCTAATCTTAAAAGTAAGCTATCTCTGGAATCTATTAATAAAATTTTGAAATTTTTGCATTTTTTACGCACATTTTTACACAACTTAAGAATACTAACAGTCGTAAAAAGTAGAGGCTGTTATTCCCAGGAAACGGAATTTTGAACAAGTCCCGAACGGGTCCCGAAGTTTGCGGAAAATATTTTTGCTTTAGAAAACATAAAATAATTTATTATAAATATTTATGGTTTGATAGCTTTTGTAAAACACAAAAGTTCTAAAATTTATTTAATATTTAAAAAAAATAGTGAAATATCTTTGACTGACTTGAATAACATCAACATTTCATAACCATTAAATGCAATTATGTTTAGAGATTATTTAATCAAAAATTAAATTAAGCTTTTAAATGAATTTTTTGCCAAATGACTAAATTAAATGAAATTTTATAATCAAATTTTCATTAAAAAAATTCGAGTCCCAGACTGGTCTCGAATAAATTTCGGTCGAGTCCCGAAAAGCAATTTTCAGTTGGAACCAATTTAATGGTTGAACATTTTCAGCATCAAATGTCTTGATTAGCATAAGTTACTTAAAATCTAAAGTTAATCACAATTTCTAACGTAGATATAATACTCCGCGCATTTTATAAGAGAAACTTGAGATCAGAAACTGTTGATATGCTGATGAAGGCAACAATTGATACATAATAATAAACCCTATATAGTAAGTAATTTACTATTTTAGTAGAATAGAGTGATTTGAATTCATATTTTAAAAGAAAATATGTGCTCTTAAACTACCTAACGTTCAATGAAACGATTAATAAAACTATTCTTATGATTAAAGTTAAAAATAAAAGATTATTGTTTTTTCTAAAGTATGAAAAATCTGTGAAAAATTAACTTATGGTACAGTAATTTGTTTTTTCCGGATTGTTTGTCTAACTTATTGTTTTTGGCCTTAACTCAAAAAATTATAAGTTCTCATTGTTTCTCAAATAACTTTTAAATTAATATTATTTTCACCAGTTATGAAATGATTAAGCATTCATTAAAACAAAATGATTATAAAAATGATTTCTATAATATTTTTTTAGTTCAACTCATTTTAAGTTAACTGTCAGATTAATTTAGTCATCAGTTGGATTGATTGAAACTTTGATTTATCCAAAACTCATTAATTTCTAAGAATTGTACTTTTAATAAATGAATTTTATACAGAAATTAATTCCATTTAATTCTTGTATTGAATTAATGGAAGTATAAAATAATTACTACCTCTAACAGACTTCTATGAAGAACTTAATTAACAAATTGAAGATAAATAACTTGTTAATAAAGGAAGGACTCATTTATTAAGCTTTATCTTTCTAATCGTTAAGTTTTTTAAGTTAAAAAAAGATTTCATGATTGGAAAACTTTATCAAAATTGTAAAGAAAAACTCATTGCTCTTGCAATCAAATCAACACTTCAACACTTCAAATCATTCTTCAATACCTTAAAAACTAATTCAAAACTTCCCTTTAGATCATTAAACACATCAGAACTTGTCTTCGAAACGGTATTTAAATTAGATTATCACTGCTTAAAACTATTGTTCGTTTTTTTTATTATTATAGACCTATACTCAGCACGATTTAGACTAAAATAAATTTAATGAATGCTTTCACTAATCGAAAAAGACTTTATGATAATAACATTTTAATCAGAGATTAAGAATTCTTTAACTAATACATAAATATACATCTTCTGAATCGAGAATTATTTTTAAATAAATTACTGTCAGGTTTGTTAAAGTAATCTGTTTATTAAAACGTACTCAATAAGTATTGTTCAACATTTAATTAAGTTCTAAAAAATTTTGAAATCATAATGAATTAAATCGTGAAACAAGTGGTTTCGTTTATAGGATGTAATGCATCTCAATATAATTACTTGTTATGTAAGTAGAAACAGAAGTTCAGTGGTTTTATTAAACGAATAATACATGTCAGATCATTTGAATAGTTTGAATAATTTATTTTTTCTAATAAACTTATGCTATTAATAAATATAAATTGTTTCTTCAAAATTAGTTCATAAAAATATGCGTTATTTTGCATAATAATCATTAACCTGTATATCACCTCAAATGTTTTCGTCTAATTAATGTTTGCATCACATCAGTCATGAAACTTATGCCTAAAACTATACAAAAATTGATATTTTATTTTAAATTGTTAAATGGTGAATAAATTCAAACTCAGCCAAAAATTAGGGTTTAAATGATAATGAAAGGCTAGTGATCCCTCTTAAGCAAACATTTTGTGAGGTCTTGAATTAAACGTTTAAGAAAAAGTTAAACAAAATTTGAAATATGAGAAAGAAAATAAAGATAAACGTGAGAGTATGTTATGAATCAAAAGTTAAGTAAACGATTTAGGGGTTGGACAGTGCTTGATGAAGAAGTTAAATAGATGTTAAAATAACATAATCCTAATTTATATTAACTTATAGTATGCTTTACTTCACTTTTTCCAAAATAAATTTCTGATTCATACCTATTATGTGTATTTTAAAACTTTTTATCTATTTGAGCTTATTTTCCATTATATTTTGCTCAATAGCTACTGAATAAATGAAAATTTGAAATATGAATATAAGCTCTATTTTATTCATCATTAAAACTTTATATCATTTCTTGATTTCGTGATACTTTTCATAACTTTTTTTTATAAATGGTATTCAAAATAAAATCATAATTTTATTAAAATGATTTTCTCTATGATGCTATTGACCTAAATATGCAAAAATTGCAGCTTCATCTTAAATGAAGCATTTTATTTGGTATACCTTTAGGTATAATTTAACAGTTTTTCTTACTATGAATTAGAAAGTGAATGCAAGCTTCGGCTCAACTTTTCATCTCTTTCTATTGATTATTTAGAGTTAATTGAAAATTTGAAATCCATTAAAGCGATGCATAAGTAAATCTATAAATAAAGCTTAACTTTGAGGAAGAGATTAAAAAAGCTATTGAGCTAAATGTAAATATTTTCCTAAAAATCTTCAGAACTGTTAAGACTATTAAATGCTATTAATTTAATAAAAGCCAATTTAAAAGACTTTTAAAATTTAAAAATAAAGTACTGGTAAATAAATTATTAGTAAAAATAAATATATTATTAACTTTTAATCAATGAACGCCGGCCGCATCACTTTTCTAAAGCTAATTGCATTATAAATTGGGTCAAAGAATAACTGTAATCATTAATCAACAATCACTTTCAGATTCTTAACTCCATTTAATTTCTATAATAAACTCTTTGGTATTCTTTTATGCTTAAAATTTTCTTAAGATTATCGATAGTTATATAAAATTTTAATCACAATTTTCAAACCAATCCTAGTGTTATAGATAGCGACAGTAACTCATCATATCTTATTGTGTGAGTATTTAAATGCGATCATAAATTTGAAGATAAAACATTTAAAACGATTTTAATAATAATCTTTATGTAATAAATTTGTGCTTAGAGTCAGTTTTGCATATTATAAAACCAAGAGAATGGCCAATCAATCTCTTGTCATTGCACTCATCATAAGCTTAACAGGTAAATAAACTCAAGTTTGAAATAAAACTTTTAAATATAAACTACACAGGTCGACTAATTAAATATTAGTACATAAACAGTAAGCTTAAAAACTTTTATCACATATCAAGTTAATATTCATATCACTCATACTATGTTATGCGTTATACTCAGATAAAAACCACATAAATCAGTTTTAATGATTGTTTCTTTTATTTTACTGCACAAATTGTTTCTTTTTCATCTTGAAATTTAAAACTATAATCTAAATTCATTAGTATTTACGCATTATTCTGAATAAAAAGAATAGGCTTAACACAGATATCTCTAATACTTGTTTACTTAACTCTAATTTTATTAATATTTGAGATAATTTAAAGGCTAGAAAGCAAACAGTTTTTATAGTTTGTATTCATTTTGAATTAATCCAGTGCTCATTATTTTATTCTATTTATTTATAGCTCTAGCAATTGTCTACTCTAAATCATTAAGTCGGGTAAGAAAAAAACAATAACTATGATTACGCTTGTATAATAAGAAAAATTACTTAATAATAGGTCACAACATTTTATTGTTTTCTATCAATCTTGAAAGTTGTTATCTAATGATCTGAGAATTTCCTTTCACGAAGTTTTCTCTACTAAATACTGTGAACCCTTTAAATTCTGCTCAATTTTGTTTTAAGTTGTAATCTCTTTTCTGCAAATTTACCCATTTTTGCCATCATTTCAAATTCAAGAAAATTATTTGGGTTTTGTGAACAAAATTTTAGTTAATATTTATTTATTTGAGATTTTTCATGAATTATTGTCTATTTTTTGAAGTTGAAAAGAATATTAAATAAGGAAAGTTATGTATAATCTTTATAATTGTGCTATTATTATACAGTGCATTATCCACTTATTTAAAATCATGTTTTCGTAGACAATCTAAAAAGGCATCCTTTAATAATGCACTTCAAAGCAATTTTATGTCTGCAATAATAAGTTTAATAGACTTTAAGAATAAAAGAAAAAAAGTAGTTCTCCTGTGAGAAAATTTATAAACCTCTAAAATTTAATTTTCCTTTTTACGCCTTTACAAGTATTATTAATTTATTCTTCTTATTATCATTCACTTGAAAATTTTGCTTTAATACTAAATGAAAATAAGAATATCAAACACAATAGCATTGCATAGTGTTTTGATTCAATAGAAAATCTAATTATATGGAAATGAAATGAAATTTTTTTGTTTATGAACAAAGTCTGAAATTCATTGGATTTTTACGAGAATTTTTGTACTTATTATACAAAAAAGTCGGACTCAACCCACTATTATTCTTAAGCATGAGCTTTATATTGAACTTATTTGATTGAAAATTAGAAATTTTTTTACAAATTTTTTTCAATTACTACTAATTTTTAAATTTAAAAATTAGATAAAGAGATGGTCAGATCTACCAGACGTAGAATTTACTTTTAGCTGCAAAGGCAGAGCAGTTGGATTTTACGCTGATGTTGAGTTTAACTGCCAAGTGTTCCACATCTGTGACACCTTTGGACGCCGTATTCCTATGATATGTCCAAACGAGACAGCCTTTAATCAAGAATATCGCGTTTGTGACTGGGATTACAATGTCAACTGTGAAGACTCGGATAATTGGTATTATCTCAATGACCTCACATACGAAAAACCACAGCCTAAAGAAGAGGAAACTGAACCCAACGACTTGAAGAAAAAGAAGTGAATTAGTTATCACTTAATTGGATAATTAAATAGAGATAAGAAATGAGTATAGGATTCTATGTTGTTATCATTACTAATGAGTCGTATATTAAATGTTTGTGTTTAACACAGTTTTATTGAATGTTGAAAACTTGTTAACTACTAAAAAATAATATCATTGTAACAAATACTCTCATTTTTCTAATAAGCCTTGATTAAAGTTTTCTGTCCAGTAAACAATTTCTGAAGAATTATTTAAATTAAAAGCATTTAAATTAAAAGCATTCAAACAATAGGTAGAGATATTTGTTTTTGAGCAATCAAATTAAACGTTCGGTTCAATGAGCTATCAAATCAACAAATTTCTTAAGATTAAAACTGTTCCATAAAGTGTATCACGACTTAAGGTTTAGTTATTTAGTGATGATATAAAATATATCAAATTATATCAAAGCTATTAATGATAACCTGATTCTAAGGAGTTATTCACTTAAAACCTGATAATGAACTTGTTATGAATTTATTATAAGCATCTATTATGGAGTCGCTATTTGATGAAGATCTGGCATAAATTTAAGTCAATCTCTTTTGTAGGTTTTTGCTGATAATATCTTTGGATCACTCATGCAAATGGACTCATTAAATATCAATTATTTCTTTCAAAATAACTTTCTTTTTTAATAAATCATTAATAAACATAAATACAGAAGAATTTATGCCTTACTTGTGGAATAAATATTTGAATAAGATTTTAGAGTTTATTTTAAAAAAATTTTTGGTGGTATCTGTATCTGTCCTAAAACTGTGCGGAGGAAGAATAGGTCCGTCTCGTGCCGCGGAATTGCATTAGTGGTGATCTGTGAGCCTTTACAGGTAGTATCGATCGTTTTATGAGAGCCTGAAGAAGGCATAAAAAGTTTATTTATATAGTTATAAAAATGTTTTAATTCATTATAATTATTCGTTATAACTCATACAGGGTGACCAGCAATTAACGAAACCATTTTAAAATGAAATAGCTCGAAAACTAATAAAGATATTTGAATGAATTTTTTTTAAAAGAAAGAGGAATAATAGGAAATTTATATAAACGGCATTTGATATAAAATACATTTGTTTGAGGTGTCTGATTTTAATGTAGATTCATGTTTTCCAATATCTCAAGCATATATGAGAATGCTTATTATATCGAATATATTTTATACCAATGCGCCATCATTCTTCTTTATTTTGAAAAAAATTTTATACAAATATCCTCATTAGTTTTTGAGTTATTTCATTTTAAATAAAAAAGGAATTTATTCGTTTTTAAAAGAAAAATTCTTTACTCAGTCATATCTAATGAAGTCTAAATAAATCTCCCATTATTCCTCTTTCTTTTGGAAAAAAATTCATTCAAATATCTTTATTAGTTTTCGAGCTATTTCATTTTAAAATGGTTTCGTTAATTGCTGGTCACCCTGTAGTTTATATGCTTTCTTATTATTTAGTATTGTTGTCATATTTTGCATATAAAAGATGAGAACTTTTGCGTATATGAAGACTATATTTGTGTAAAATCATGAAATTAATTAAAGTCATTGCAAAACAATATTTAATATAATTTCTTAATTAAACAATAAATAAGAATTATTTTATAAAAAAATTTTAAAAATTGAATTTCGAAATATATTTTTTTTGACTCTATATTCAAATCAATATCAGAAACAAAGAAATCACTTGAAATGATGGCAAACAGACCCATAAATCAAATGAATGGCGGACAACAAAGACAAATGGCTTGCTATGAATGCAGACAAACATCTGAAGAACAGTTGATTCGTTTGTGCGCTTGTGGTACAGATGAGGCTCCAATTCACTACTCGTGTATCATAAATCTGATTGTCAACGGTTCTGACCCTCTGTGTCATCAGTGCGGAAGACATTTCGTTTGTAAAAAAGAATCACAAGATATCCCCCTTTCCACTTATATCTGACAAGA